>JAQZBX010005490.1:0-56248 GCA_029593785.1 Cabassous unicinctus
AAACAGTACTTATTTATTGAGCTGGGTGGTCAAGACTTTGTTTGAGAAATCAAAATTCGTATATTAGTCACAAGTTGTCAGTTTCCTACTTCTCTGCTTCTTCACTCTTCAGCAGTATTTCCGATATTCCTTCCTTCCCCTTCTCCATCAGCCTTGGCCTCTTGCCTCTGATCCCAACACCAGCGTGTTCTGCAGTGGCTGGAAATGGCACAACGCAAAATACAGATGTTTTATGCAACGGTTCTACTTTTCTTTTGACTTCAAATTGAATGAGAGAATGGAATTTTCTTTCCCCAGAACCCGAAATTAGTGTTCAAATATTTCATAGCATTGTGTGGTAGGTTTAATTTTTACCCCAATTTAGACATCTTCTTAATCTTAACCCACATGTTCCTGTGAGTAGAAACCCATTGTAAATAGGGTCTTTTGAAGATCTTTTAAAAATTTAAGTTGTGGCCCAACTGAATGTGGGTGGGTCTTAAGCCCCCTACTGGAGACCCTTAAAGGGAAAGAAACTGGAAGTCAGAGTGAGAGAAAGCCGTGGGGAGGAGCCAGAACCTGTAAGTCACGGGAACCCGGGATCCGAAGGGAAAGAAGACATGGCTGTAGTGTGAGGTGAGGTGGTGATACAATCCAAGGAACCCCAAAGACTGCTGGCAGCCAGCACCAGAATGTTACAGACTTTGGGGGAAAAGTCTCTCCTTGCTGATGCCTAGCCTTAAAACTCTGAGCTAATAAATTCCTGTTGTTTAAGCCAACCCACTGTGTGGTATTTGGCATAGCTGCCAGGGTAAGGTACATGGAGTGTGATTGGAAGACTGGCTGGAAATAAGCTGTTCAGAGAATTAGTTGAGATGCGAGGATAAGGAAAACAGGAAAAAGAGACTGGAGGTAATTCTGGACTGGAAAAAGAGCGAGCAAATGAAGATGACAACCGGAAGAGAAAGAAGGTAAGATCATCCCCTCTCCACCCTTCCAGCTAGAGGGGACTTTGTGTTTGACCCACTGAAAGGCAAGGTACTGAGATATAACTGATAGAAACCCCAAACCTGTGAGGCAGCAGTAGTGGCAAAATAACTCCCCATTATCTTCCGTTATCTCAAGCAAGACCAGGATGATGGGGAGTAAGAAATGGGGATTTGTCAGCTCTTCACACCAAATATTGATACAATATATTTTTTGTGTTTGTTTCAATTAATCCTATTAATATATTTTTGGTGTCAGAGTGTTTAAAAAGATATTGGTG
Organism: Cabassous unicinctus; assembly: GCA_029593785.1. Taxonomy (NCBI): domain Eukaryota; kingdom Metazoa; phylum Chordata; class Mammalia; order Cingulata; family Chlamyphoridae; genus Cabassous; species Cabassous unicinctus. The sequence goes on from JAQZBX010005490.1 coordinate 1,247, forward strand.
TGTGCTATGAATTCCATCTGGCTTAGTGTAATGGGTATTCCCAATTAAAATACATTTTAAATGCAGTGCTCCCTAAGATTCCATCCTCAGTTGTTTCCTCTCTGTATGCTCCTTGGGTGACAACATTACCCATGGTTTCAGTTAATACTTATTGTATGATTTTTTAAAACCATATTTTTACCATCTCAGCTAAACTCTAGACCTTTATCTAGTATTCAGTTGCAGTAGTTTGCAAGGCTTGTTTCAAATGCTAACGTGTGTGTGTGCCCGCACACTTCACAAATGGCATGTGCCATTCTGAATAGCACATAGAACTGGATTTGTAATCAGAGAAATAGCTCAAATTTGCAGTATAAAGAGGTATTAGGAAATGTTTCAGTAAAAGAGAGAGAGAGAGGGAGAGAGGGAGAGAGAGAAGGGATCTAGTATTTCCCCAAAGTATCTGTTCCTGATAACCCTCACTCCTTGCAGTCAATGTCTATATATGATGAAATGGCCCCTGCCCATCCCAGTCTCTCTGATGCCTGGAGTCTAATGCTGGCTCACTTCTCCACACCCTCCTTGGTGGCTGGCAACTGAAGGAAGGAAAATATTTACTGCCTGCTTGGACTGAGTAAATGGCCAGGGGTATTCTGGTATTGTCCTTTCAATTTTGCAATCCTCTGACTCAACCCAAACAAAGAAATTGTGGGAGACGGTGAGGTCAGGACCTATAGAATGTATGTCCACCCACCATCTGAGCCCAGCCTCTACATTCTATCTTCTTTGAATTCCTTGTTGGAAACAACGAAAGGAAAGTAAGGATGAATAAAGTCTGAATCTACCTTAAGCAGGAACCCCTTTCTGCCAACATTGTTTTCATATTATAGTAAGTATCCTTTTGTTATTATAGCTGTAAGTATCAGGCTTAAAGTATTTAACTTTAAGAAAACTATCAGAGTGGTTTGAATGGGTAAGGAGTTGGTCACATATTAATATTTGGACCTAATATTTTAGCTGCCTGGTCTTGAAGTAAAACATTTCCTCTTTTTGCTCCACAGGTTTCACACTCATGTCTTCCCAAATGAATTGAATAATGCAACACTGTGTATCATCTTAGATTCCTCTTGCTCACATATTCCTCAGTATCCACTATCATAACCAATAAACCAATCATTTAAAATGATTTCTTCTTAATATATTTTGAATGCACCCCCACCATTTGCCGCCTCAGGCTTTCTAACTCCCATTGTCATCGGCTTACTTCAATTTTTACTTGTATTACTTCAATGAATTTCTATTTGGACTACCTGTTTCCAGTAAGGCCTTTGTTCCAATGATATTTGTCTGATAATTGATTACATGGTAATGCTCATCTTGATATACTTGGTGTAGCAGTTTGGCAGTTTGATATAGTTTTGAATTCCAGAAATAGATATTGGATTATGCTTGTAAACTGGTCTGTTCATCTGGGCATGATTAAGTTGTGATTAGGGATTTGATTGGGCCACATCAGTAGGGCATTGAGCCCCGCCCCTTGGTGGGTGGGGTCTCAAAGATACAAGAGATGGCAAAGGACAGAGTTGGAGAGTTTTGAGTTGGAGTTCTGATGCAGAGTTTTAATCCTGGAGTCTGGGAAAGAGAGAAGGCTCCGGGAAAAGAGAAGAGCTGTTTACCTGAGAGTTCACAGCTGGCCTTGTGGAGAGAGGCAAAGCCTAGAGAGCCTCATAGTCTACAGCTGACCTTGTGGAGGAACCAGAGGGGCTGAGCCCGAAGAGAAATGGAGACCCGGGAAGAGAGGAACCCAAGAAGCCTGAACTCTTGGCAGACATCAGCAGCTATCTTGCCCCAACACTTGACAATGGACTTTGGTGAGGGAAGTAATTTATGCTTTATGGCCTGGTAACTGTAAACTTCTACCCCAAAGAAATACCCTTTATAAAAGCCAGCAGATTTCTGGTATTTTGCATCAGCACCCCTTTGGCTGACTAATACACCTGGGAACACTGGAATGTTTGTGTGCATTTTGTTCATGGCAATCAATGCTTAAATTCAAGTATTTGGTCAATAATACTTTCAGTTATACACACGCACACACATACATACCACATATATATATGAGTTTGGGATATACATTAATATGTAATAAATGTTGGCATATTTGATATTAAATCAAATGAACATTTTATTTTGGATCTTGAGGAAACCTGTAAGTGGCTGAAACAGTAATTTTAAAGTAAAAGAAAAATACGGTTGTAGTTGAATTTCACATGGTTCTTGGGTATACTTTTATAAATCTACTTCAGTATACATTGTTACTTAAAACAATTTATATGTAATCTCTCATATTCAGTCCATTAGTTTATCACATAGAAAGGATGAGGTTTAGAAATTATGATATTATTATTAATAGCATCCTTTCCTCCAAACTTTTCATTTAATCGAACTTGAAAATATTGACATATTTTTTTCAATTGGAGACTGCCTTTTAAAATATTTTTTTGGATGGAGTATATAATCTTTAGACAATCTTTGGGTAAAGATAGCATTCACATGTAGGATTTTTGGTAGAATAATCTTAGAAAAATTAGGTAAAGATTTCTTTGGGCCAGATACCTTCTGTGTACTCTTTCAGTTCTGTTTTCCACCCATCTCCCCCCCCTGGAAGGTGACCTGCATAGACTATGGGCTCCCCTGTGTGCTGCCTTCCCATTGGATTTTCTACTGGAATCCTGGTCAGGAGATGGGAGGCAGGGAGTGTGAAGTTAGTTATTTATGCTATTGTTTCCTCTTTGTGAAGTTTCCTTTGGGTGAAGATTGCTGCTCCTCTCAAGGCTGCCTCTTCTACATAACTCCTTCTGGGTTCTGATAATTACTTATTCCCCTCATCTTTTTGGGCTTCGGGTTTATAACAACCTTTTGTTACTAACCCAAGTTCTTGCACTATGTCCCTTGTGTTCCCCTACTCTCACCCACATCTTTGTAAATTAAAAAAAAAAAAGGCCTTTTGTAAATAAATCCTTGCATTATCCCAAATTGAGTATAATAGCTCTTTCTTGTTGAGAGCTTGAGGGATAAAGTTACCTACCATTCTGGAAATACTTTGGCTAATGTATGATTGTTTTAGCTTTTTAGTTCTTAGTGATTGAGTTCTTGGTGATCGAGTAAAATGTCATTAACGTAAATGTTGTCAAAAGGAAAACAATAAGCACTTCAGAACCCACAGGTGAGTAGCAGAGACAGACATCTCAACAAATATTCCATTTGCTCCTCTATGTTTCCTAGCCCTCTTGTTGTTAAGTTGGGGACACATGACTGGTTCTGGCCAATGAAATGCAAACCCAAGTCTCTTGCAGTGAAAAGCCCATATGTGATTCTCCAGTTCCTCTCTTTTCCTACGGCTACCGAGGAAGCTGTGTGATCCAGTTGAGGCACCCACTAGATGGTGGAAGTTCTATTATCCAAGGTCCCTGAGGGACTGTGTAGAGCACAGACCCTGCTGACTGATGTTGCACATGTAAGAAGAATAGAAATAAATCTCTGTTACATTAAGTGACTCAGATTTTGTGATTATTAGTAGCATAGCATAATGTATTCCATCCTAGTACAAAGACCATAAAGAACCCTTGGTCCTGCCTCCCCACCTGCTTCTTTCCAGGCTTTTCCATGTCAGTAAATGGAACCACATCTATTTAGTCACTCACATTAATAAACTAAGAGGATTTCTTGATTCCTCTATTTACCTCTCCTCTACACATACGATCCCTTAGCAAGTCCTGTGTGCCCTACCACCAAAATATATATCGAATCTGACTCTTTCTGATGATTTCATCCCAATTCTACACTACATCAGGGTGCCATCATCCTTCTCTTGAGATACTACAAAAACTTTGTAACTGGTCACGCTGATTCTGCTTTTGTACCATAGTGATTCAATATCCCCACAACAGCCAAAGTGGTCTTTTAAAAATATAAATAGGATCATGTTTCTTCCCTGTTTCGCATCATTCAGTAAGTTCCCATTGCATTTAGCAATAACTTCAATCTAAAGCACCGCTCCGCACACCTGTCACCCTCTCCCACACTACTTTCTTTAGTTTCTTCATAGCGCAAAGCACCAACTAACTAACTAAAATTATTTTTAATGGATTTGTTTACTAGTTTATCTTCTGTCTTCTAATATAATGTAAGTTTCATTACAGCAGGTAATTTTTCTGATTTGCTCATTCCTATATTCCCAGTACCTGGCACATAATAGGGACTCAATAAATACTTGTGGAAAGAAGGGAAAATGGCCTAAGTCATGTTTACTAACTGTAATGCTCTATTTTTGTTTTTCTTTTGTTTTCTGTTTCTGCTTTTTCTTTTAAATTTATAATTAGAAAATCAAAGTCTATCACAGTCAGACTCCAGGCCCTTAGGAAAGATTCAATGCAACATCACATTAGCAAGAAAGGGAGAATAAATGAGGTGAAAACATTTGGTTATATCATTTTTCCAAGGAAGCTTGGAAGAATACAGAGTCACCACATGAAGCTATTCTTGTGTCAATTATTGCAGCAGAAATGAAAAGTTCCAGTGTAGTCTGTGAGTTTCCTTGAAGTGGCCAATAACGCTGAACTTATTAAGTATTCTGTTCTACACAGTCAGCTTAAACACACACACTATCTTAGAAAAACTTGTAATGGTGCAGAGACAGTTTTATGGGGCTGTTTATTATCACTGTGATGGAGTTGAAGGCTATGGTGTGGAAGTCTTGTGCTGGTCCTGGGTTTATAATGGAGGTCCCTTAGACACTTTATTTTAAGTCCTCCAAGGAAAGTGTCTCACTTTCACCCAAGGCATAACTCAAATACTTTCCCAGAATACCTCTCACTTGCTAAAGAAATACTTCATCTCTTCACTTAGTAAAGATTTTTCAAGTACCTGATAGGATAGGCTGCTAAACATTTACACCCTTGTGGGCTATTTATGTAAACATTTTCTTTTCATTTCCTTTCAGAGTTGGTTTCTCAAAATATCTTCTTCTTTGTGTCATCCATGCTAGATATAATTAAGGAATTATTCTCCTTTCGATTTGTGTATTTTAAACTTTTTGTGGTACCTTTAAATCACCTGAGACTAAAATGTTTTCCTTCAAAGTTCTCCACTGAGATATGGAACATGATTATTTTACTTTCCTATGCGTTAATACAAAGTGAGACTTCTGGCTTTCCTTCTTAAACTCTGCATATTCTGTATAGCTTGGGTACATTTTAAAGATAGATGTTGCTCATTGGGTCCAATTATGCATGTCCTATTTCCGATAACATATGGAAACAGCTATTTATCTTGAGGAATGAACCAGTAGGGAAACAAATGACTTAGGAGGCAAAAATGCTGTTATTACCCAAATAACCCACATTTAGAGGCTCTCCAAAGGATCTTTAGGTGAAATGGCCTGTTTTATGTTATGGAGTGTACCTCCCACACCCCAAATTAAAAAAAAAAAAAATCATTAGAATGCAGTCATTCACAATAATTAGTTTAGTCACCACTAAGAATGGATGTCAATTAGTAGTGGTGGAAATTAGAATAGATATAAAGGATGTGGTCCTCGCCGTCAAGATACTAACAAATTTAGAAAGAAAGCAGACAAATCACACACACACACACACACACACACAAATGTCTACACACCCTATTCTGTCCTTGAGCTTGAATATATACAACTGCCAAGGAGGTAGCTGAAAGAGCCAATAGAGTCAAACAATCATATGTAGCATTTGTAGGTTATATATATTTCAGTCTATTTGCTCTTTAGAGTTTTGCCCTATGCAAAAAAATGGAGTCATATGCAACATTAGGTTTGTGATCTTACAAATAGAACTTTCAGAAAAATTACTCTGAATATTTTCCAACTACCTTGTTTTGGTGAGTACTGCATGCCAATCTTTGACCTCTCTTTAGATGTAACTAGGAAGAAATCAATGGGAAATATTCCATAAGAAAAATAGGATAAATGCAAAAATACTCCTAAAGCTTTAGTTATTTTCAAAAGCCACATCCAAAAATTAGTACAATTTCTAAATCTCATTGCTTAGAACAATTAAAAATTTTGAGACTTGTGATATCTTTTATTTCCATCAATCTCCGTCATCAATATTAGTTATAGTTACTTAGTGAAAATTCAAATTTGGAGATATTTATGGTGTGGATATTAAGATAGGATTATCATATTTGATTAAACCATTAAGCTCTGAATCTCTTACGATTAATATTTATTCTATCTAGTGATTACTGCATTATATTTTCACCTTGAAAAGAGAAGGGAAGACCAAATGTGTTTCTCAAACAAATTCTCTTTGAATTGTAAGATATAAATTATTTTTAAAAAGTAGAACTTGCAACTTGGAGGCTAAGAAGAATTTTTGATGTGAAATATGCATAGATCCAACCACACTTAAATTTCTCTACTAAATGTGGTATCACATTTTAAGTAGCCTGCTTGTTATCTCCTTTTGAATATCTCTGTCTTAGCACCTCAGACTCAGTGTTTCAAAATTATGTGAACCTGCACATAAAATATGCTCAAAACATTAAATGAATTAATAACTGAATGCATTATCCACAAATGTGCTCCTAAATTTCTTATTATGAGATTGCTCCTAAGAGTCATAAACTCTTAATCACTTCCTCTTTTTCCTTCCATTGTTAACGAGTTTCATAGGTCTGTCAGAATTATTTCTACAGTATCTCTCAGCTCCATCTCATTCATTCAACAGATAGTGTGTGCTATTTGCCACAAACAAGAACAAACATGATTTATGCCAACACAGAATGTGGCTTTATGTCAGGGAAAACTCCAGTCTTGTATAATTTCTCTTGGCACAAATCTAGATCAGCATTTCCTCTTATCTGGACTATTGCAATGGTTTCTTACCTCATCTTGGTATCCATTGTCTCTCCACTCCATCTTATCCAATTAATCTTAAAAGTTTAACAGTTATTTTATTACCTTCTTGTGCAATACATTAAACAGTTCCTTATTGTCACCAACTAATTTCCAAATCCCTTAGTTTTTTTTGTACCAGAGCCTGGCCCAACCAGCTATGTTTATTAACATTCCTCTTGCACTCCATTTGGCAGACAAACTAGTCTGCATGCCAATCATCCAGTGCTTTATTGTTTCTATATTACTTACTGTTTTCTCCCGCTGGAATGACCTCTCCAACGTCTGCTTATTACAATCCTATACATCTTTCAGAACAAATTCTGCTACTCTCTCTTGATTTCTTCAAATAGTAATAGTCTCTCTCCTTTAAATTCCCATGGAAATTTCTTTGTGCCTGTCTTGTTGCACTTAGTTTTGATGCTATGTTGTAGTTTTGCTTTTTATGTCTTACCTACTTGAGGACAACTTACACATTGCTCTGTTCTTCCCAGCAGCTAATATAGCATCTTGCACACAGCTAGCTGATGGAATGAAGGAATGCCTGGCTAATTAATTGGTAATGTTGCTTATATTGTATAGGGGGACCTATAATTTAATGTAATGTAATATAACCACATGTTAACTATGAAGTTTGATTGGTTCATTTTAACTTACATAAATGACATCAAATTTATTTTATAAATTTATTTTTAAACAAAGCAGAGATTTTTTGAAAATAAATTGTGGGAAAGTCACTTGGTTTCTTTGTGTATTAAGACAATGTGTTAGTATCTTTCAGGTTTATTAAAAATCAACTAACGGGGATTGTATGTGGCTCAAGCCATTGAGTGCCTGCTTCCCACATGAGAGGTCCCAGGTTCATTCCCCAGTGCCTCCTAAAAACAAAACAAAAAAAATCCAAAGCAACAAGCAAACAAATGAAAAAACCAACTCAGTAGAGCTGATGTGGCTCAGTGGTTGAGTGCTGGCTTCCCACATAAGAGGTCTTGGGTTCAATCCCCGGTCTGGTATCTCAAAAAACAAAACAAAAGCAAGAACAACTAAGCCAGAAAAATGTCTGAATTTAATGTCAAATTGGAGCTCCTTAGATGAAATATTGCTATTTATATACACATCTCCAACTTATGGGGCTAATAATTTTTAGGCTGAAAGTACCTGCTGGTAGGTTGATGCAAAAACCCCTCTCAAGTATGCCCTTCCCACTTTTCCAGTTTCATTTAATTTGACAACCTTAAGCTGTCAGATACTATAAATATTTTGACATACAGCATCTAAAGTGTTCTTATTGAAGGAGATTAATCTCCAGGCTTGCCCGGAATTCATATGATTTTGAAAGAATGGGAATAGTATTATGTCTGGCTGTGGAAAGAAGATCTGGAACAAGAAAATTGCTGCAAAGGAAAAATGAACTGTTGGCAAGTCTATTCCTGGGAGTAGGTGCAGTGCATGCCATGGGACAGATCTATAATTGTAACTGCTTCCCCATAAAACTAGATCAATTCCATCATTTGGTGTGCTGTTCCCTATGGAAACACACATGTGATTTTTGTAACAGATGTTGGCAACATATTCATTTTGTCTTTTTAAATTCTTTGGCCTAACATAGCTGTTCTGTAAAGTGAGGGGCACCACATTGCTTGATGAGATATATTTCTTATTATATTTCTTAAGTTTAATAACTGTTCACTTTACACAGTGATCCCTTGATTCTCCTAGAAACAATGCCGAAACTAATGCTTATGTCATTGTCAGAATGCTTTCCTGCCCCTTGAGACTGAATAACTCATTTCTGTGAATTTGCTTTTACAGAATGAGAGAGGGTAGGAATTCAGGCTTTTCCCCCAAGCAGACGTCTGCCCAGATGCACAGTACATGATGCCAAAGCCAAATGGTCATCCCCCGGGTAAGCACATTTGTATCAGAACAATCATACTGCTTTAATTCTTTATTAATTTATGCAGTGCCATGTTCCTTTATCAAGGCAACCAAAAGGGAGCATTAAAAACCAAAGGAAATGGATTGAAATCTCAAAAAAGCAGGTCTTTCTCTTATTTCCAAAATATTACACTAAGTTGGTTAAATGAATGGTTATTTAAAGAAGAACTTTTCATCTGGGGAACTGACTGAAAGAAGGTTTTTCACTGAGGGAATCCTGGAAAATATGAAAATCTTTGGAGCCTGTGCCTGAGTTTCTGCAGGGTATGGGGCTGTTCTTGAGCTTGATGGCCTCCTTTGGGATTTCCAGGAATACACTCTAATAGGGATGCTTCAGGTATTCTAATGGTCATGGAAGGAGGTAAGAGTCCAGAATGCTTCTGGGTGGTCTCCCTGACTGTTTCAATTGCTCTCTGAGTGGGATTGGGAAAGGTTTCACGGAACATCCCAATAATGTTCCAGTAACTCTGCTTATGACTAAAGATGTAGATAGATAACAGAAAGTGAACTCAAATGACCTTGGATTGGAAGAAAAATCCTTATAGGGTCATTGATAAACATAAAATAGTTCTTCAATTCTTGGTGGTTAAGGAAAAATTTTAAGGACAAAATTGGTAAATAATTCTATTTGCAATGCTTCCTTTGATTGTTTTATAATGGCTACCTGGAATGCTATCTTAAAAAGGGTGTGAGGAGTGCAGTGATCAATTAGTGATGTCTGCCATAGTCAAGGGACTATGAGGGAATAGGAATGTTTCACATTTACTGACTTGGTATAGGTCTTTTATTTTTTATTTTCAATTTTTAATTTTTTAAAGATTTATTTATTTTTTCTTTATTTATCCTCCCCTCTCCCCAGATGGTTCACTCATCTTTCTGTTCATTGTTTTGCTCACCTCCTCCAAGAGGCACAGGAGCTGAACCTGGGACCTCCCACGTGAGAGGGGAGTGCCCAAGGGATTCAGCCACATCTGCTCCCCACGGACTGAATCTGCTGGCTGGTGGCCTCTGCTTGTTGCTCTGGGTCGGAGTCTAGCTCATTGTGACAGGAGTTGGCTTTCTAGTTCCTTGTGGCGGGAGGCGGCTTTCTAGCTCTTTGTGGTGGGGTGGAGTGTGGCATCTACTAGTTTTCTTTTAGGAGGCACCAGGACCCAAACCTGGGACCTCCCATGTGGTAGGTGGGCGCCCAAGTGGTTGAGCCACATCCACTTCCTGGTATAGGTCTTTTAAATATCCTATCATTCTTTAGAAGGAAGGCAGACATAAGATTTACAATGTCTTCGTTCTTCAATATTATGCAATGCCCAAAGTGAAGCTCAGTAAAGCCACCTATAACTTTTATTCAGCCCAATGGATGACACCCAGAGTAAATCACTAAGTTAGCAACCAGGATAAAATAATGGAACTTCTACTTTCTTGATCATTTAAACAGCCATATTGGGGGACCTATGAAGAGTTTAGATGTATGAATATTTTTCAAAGTAATGATCTATTCCAGGGCAGCATTTAACATTCTGCCTACAACATAGAAAGTAGTTAATACATTAGGTAATTTCTAATTTTAAACTCCTAACGTTTATAATCATGAATAAATTATATAGAACATGCAGAATATATTTCTCCCTTCATGCCAGTCTCAAACTAAAATTTATGATAAATACGTGGCTCCATCAAGGTGAAGCCATCAAAAGAGACAGTTTAAATGGTAGTAAGAAGTTGGGGAGGAGGGGAAAGAATCACTGCATGGATGAGCAACAAGCGTATATGATAATTACACTCAGTAATTTCAAATGTTGTCAAATTGGATTTCTTATAGTTCAGAGAAAAATACTGAAATATGAGTTTATGCTGGTGTTTCATTATCAGGTCCAGAGATTCTATTAAACAAAATTTCTCTCTTATGGACAATTTTTCAAAGAAAAATATTTGTAGTGGAAATGTATTTATTTTTTCTTGCTCACCCTCATTTCTCTTTATGCTAACTGTACCCTGACTTTCCAAAGCCGAATGACTCTACTCATAACTTCAGTCCCTGTGGTCGAGGGTTAGGTACATCAAAAGGTCTAAATAGTCAGAATCACAGTGATTGTTTCAGAGATAGTATATGACTTAATTTGAACCTATAAAGAGCAGCTATGGGGCTTTTACTATAACAATTGGGGAAGGGGAAGTATCAGTACACAGTGGTTCCTAAGTCTCATTTGATTATGGCAATCCTGTGGGGAGAATTTGTCTGGTAAAGAAGGAAACTCAGAATAAATAGAAATTGAGAGATGGAGACAGATCCTAATAACACTCTTTGAGTAAATGGATCCAGGCAAGCCCTTGAGTCAGTTTTACCCTTGTACTTTTCATCTGTGTCAATAAATTCCTTTTAACTTAAGCCTGCTTGAGGTGGCTTCCTGTCACTTAACAATCAAAACAGACCTGATTAATAAAGTGTCTGCAGCTCTATAATTCTATGAAAGGTTATTAAAGAACTCACTTTAAACTTTTATTAATAATGCAAACTTGTGGAGATCCTAGTTGTGTAGGTATTCTTAGTGTCATACTCATATTTCTGAAGGATATAAAATTTTTCTGTACACACATGACATATTTGTATATGTAAAATTAAAACTTCAGTATATTTACCTTGATTTTATAAATAAAGGTTTGTGGTATTTAAAATGATTTGTAGTTATGGCTAGAATGATCACTTGACTGTAGCAGAAAATACCATTGTGACAGAGGTTGGCCTTTGGCACTATTTTGATAGTTTTATGGTTAGACACTCTATAGTGCCTAAAATATGTCCTCCTGATCAACCATCCTCCACTCAAGTTTTAAAAAAGTGGGAGCTATGCATAAGAAACAACAAAACTGGTAATCAAAAGTCTACCTTAAGAAATTCCAATGACCTCCAATGCAACACTCTCTGGTAAACTGAGCTGAAGCACATGGCTAGAGGCACACCCTATGTAAGTCTAAATTTGCTACACTAAGGCATGTCTGTGAAGAAAAATGCAAAAATGTTGTATATTCAGAAATGGCCCTAAACTAACTGACTACATGTTAGAAATATAGAGGAGGTGAGAGAGAAAATTGAAGTTTGGGACAGTGACAACAGTGAAGAAGTTGTCAAACCCAGAGTACTGATTTTAAAACCCAGTAACCTCAACCATTAGCAAACCATGGCTCAATAAATGTACAAGGCTTTGACCCATTTCATTAGTGACTCCATCATTCTTGGAGAGGGGTGTTACTAGCAGGAAAATGGTGTAAGAATAGGGGAGAGAAATTTCCCTTGCCTATAAAGTGAAGATACCCAAATACTTCGTACACTGAATAATGAAAGTTAATTATTTGAAGAATCAGTTATTCATGCCTTTTACCTCGAGTTTGGCTTCTGACCTTTGCTCCCCAAGAATAATCCTTTCTTCATAGCCACTCATTGTGCTGGGCGCCCTGTGCTATTGTTTCTACCTTCTCTGCTTGTGGCTATACCACAGTATTTCTTAATTCAACAGTTATTTGAAAGTCATTTTACCATTTAATTGTCAAGTGAAGTCAATATAACAGAGTTGCCACCAACTTAATAGAGTTGTCTTAAAAGAAGCTCTGGTATTCCACCTCTTTTTCATGATTATTGGTGATCTTAGTCTACCAAATCACCATCAGTAGAGTTTGTGATTGGGGGTGATAATGAGACAATCTAAGAAATTTATGTGATTTCAGTAGCTACGGACCTTACATTTTGTTTGTGAAACTTCCATGGAAACTTGAGTCCCCATTCCACAGCCTCATGCCCCACTGCACACACTCTTTTGGGAGAAATGGGCATTTTGACAGTTACAGTGAAGCTTCTTAAGAATTTTCATCTTAGTTCAACTGTACTGGATAGCTCAAAAGGAAAACAAAATCTGGTGCAGTGTGAGATTTATAAATAATATTGTGGGATATGGCTAGTCACATGAAATGGAGGGCCTTTCCTGAACCTTGTCACCATAGTTCAAGGTAATTTTCTATAAAACTTTTGTATCATTAGATGACATAGACTGTGGTTGAAATTATTGATTTCAATGATAACAGACTATTAATTGAGTACTTATGTGCAGCAACAGTATATTTATTATTTCTTTAATTTTTTCCCCTTGATAACTGGCTAGTTATACATTAGTTCACTATCATTTTAATGATCATGACACTTAGAGATTATAACATGTATCCTTACCTTAATGCCATATTTAATACCAATGCTTAATTTTACTCCTTCCCTGATAATGCTGGAATCTTATAACACTACATTTGCCTCCTTCCTCCTTTTGTGTCATTGTTGCTGTGCAGGTATTTTCTATCCAAGATGACATTACTCTTATTGTTGTCCAGTTAATATTCATTCTTTTACACCAACTATTTACTCATTCATTTACACATTTTTCTTCATTTCCTTCAGCATTTTGAAGATGGTTTTCCCTCTGTCTGCCTGAAGATATCTCTTTAGAATTTCTTTTAGTGCAGATCTGATGGCTATAAGTTCTTTCAGTTTTAATTTATCTGAATAATGACTTTATTTCATCTTCATTTTAAAATGATATTTACATATAGAATTAGAGATTGGAGTTATTAGAGTTATTTTCTTTTAGCACTGTAAAGAAGTTTTTTCATTTGTGTTGAGTTCCATCATTTCTATTGAGACATTTTCTTTCAGCCTTATTTTTGTTCCTTTGAATTTATACCTCTTGCTTGCTTAATGACGTTAATTATTCTCGAAACTATTGCTATTGGGTGAAAAGCATTAAATGAAAGAAATCTTTCTAATAATTTTATTTGGAAACATTATGATTTGATAACTCCAACCTATGATACTCAATTTTAATTGAACAAAGAAAACAGGTTTATAAAGTAATGAACCAAAAATTGAAAGTAAATAAATGCTGCAAATAACTATAAGAAATGGTATTTTATTGTACTTAACAAAGGAGGAAGAGAAGACTTCGTAGGTAGTAGTGAAGGAGTGTATGGGAGTCATCCTTGGAAGGTACATTCTTTCTGCACCATTTTCATCACCAAAATTTCAGCCTTTTTGAAGCTTTTTGGTTGGCTAACCTTCAAACTGCAATTAATTAGAAATTTGTAGCCGCAAAAATACCTTTAAGGGAAAATGAAGGCTAAACATGAAAGAGCTTCAAAACACATGAAAAAGCCCATACATAGAACAGACTAAAGAATTGTAGAAGATACTACTTTTGAGGAATTGTTGAAGATGCTACTTCTCCATCCTTTTCTATTGATGTACACATATAAAACAAAGTGTTTTGGGATCAGCCAAACACGATGTGCAATTCCTATTTCTTCCATATGATACTCTCTGACTAGAAACTGTTGTGTTGGGTAAATTGGTGATTGTGCCTTTGGTCTTTGCCTGAAATCATGCTAAACTTATAATATGATTGTTCAGTGTGTTTTTGAGGAAAATGTTGTTATATCACAAAAATTTCTGAAAAGCAGCGTAAGTTCTCTAGAGCATTTTGTTGGAAATTATTTGCTGAAAAGTTATTATATGTAACACCATATAAAAATCTTAAAAGCAGGGAGCAGATGTAGCTCAAGCAATTGAGTGCCCACCTCCCACATGGGAGGTCCTGGGTTCAATTCCCTTGCCTCCTAAAGAAAAAACAGACAATGTGCAGACAACAAGCAAAAAACAACAAGCAGACAATGAGCACAAACAATGAGCAAAATAGATGAGGGAGCCATCTCAGGGGGTGAAAAAAAGAAAATGAAATAATAATAATAAAAAAAAATCTTAAAAGTAGCCAGACACATTATAGACTGTCTTTTTATCTGCTATTTTACTATTATGTGCCCAAATGTAGTTTTATTTGTATTTATCTTGCTTGAAATTAAATGAATTTCTTAAATATGGATTGAATGTCTTTCATCAGTTGAAATTTCTTCATCATTGTCTTTTCAAATATTTCTTCTGCCTTATTGTATCCATCCTCTTCTGAGCTCCAGTTGTACACAGTGTAAGAACTTTTCCATGTGTCTAACATATGTCTAAAAATCTCTTCTTGGATTGGGTGTAGCTCAGTGATTGAGTATCTGCTTTGCATGTATGGGGTCCTGGATAAATCTCTGGTACCTCCTTAAAAAAAATCTGTTCTTGATTTTTTAGTCTTTTTTTCTCAAAGCATTTCCATTCAGAAACTGGTCAAACTTACAGTTCACCAATTGTATTTTCTACTGCTTCTAATCTGTTGTTAACCCATCAATTGAGTTCTTAATATCAGATGTGTTCTGTTATTCCAGAATTTCTATTTGATTATTTTCTTGATTCAAATTATGTGGTGAAAATATTCATTTTAATATAGTTTCTCATTTTTCCCCTGTTTCTGAACATATTAATCATCAGCTCTTTTAAAGTCGTTGTCTGCTAAAGCAATATTTGAATTACCTGTGAACTTGTTTTTATTTCCTGTTTTTCACTTGGTTTTCATTCGTATGATAGTAGTATCTCTTTATATCCCTACTGATTTTAATTGAGGATCAGACATTGTTTATAAAAAACGTTGTTTCTCCAGATGATGATGTCTTCCACCAGAGAGTGTTCACTTTTTTTTTTTTTTTTGGCTAGGCAGACAGCATGGAGGCTGAACACA
This sequence comes from Cabassous unicinctus, assembly GCA_029593785.1. Classification (NCBI taxonomy): domain Eukaryota; kingdom Metazoa; phylum Chordata; class Mammalia; order Cingulata; family Chlamyphoridae; genus Cabassous; species Cabassous unicinctus. Next base: position 16,739 of record JAQZBX010005490.1, read on the forward strand.
TTGATCCAAATGAGGACTGAGCTGAGCTAAGACTGAATTGCATTTTTTTGACTGTAGTCTAACTTTTATTTGCTTCTTTTCTTAGCGTGTATGTCTGCAGGGCTTTAAACTAAGAACCTGGTATAATCACTGTGACGCGTCCCTCTGGTGGGTCCTTAACTCTAATCTTATAGTGTTCAAAACTTTGAAAGACTCTGGAAAAAAGACTCTGAAAATGTTCTTATTTCAGAGTTTTCTGCCTCCAGCTCTACAGGCCTTCAATATTTGGCGAATGTCTTGCGTGGGAATCTGGCTAAGTTTTGAGACCTCTTGAGTCTCCAGTATTGTCACCTTAGCCCCATGGTACTTAGCCTCTTGCCTGAACCCAGAGCCAACAAATGTCCCCAGGAAAAAAACGGCTTTAGATCAGTATCTCACCTTTCTGAGGCTCTCTCTTGTTTTAGAACCTTTACTTCCATAGTCCTACTTGCAGACTTCAGTTTGGGGGCAGGCCTGAAATTCTCCTTGTCTAGAAGGCCATTCTCGCATCCATTCCTCACCAACTAACAAAGCTATAGTTCAACTTTTATCTCAGTTTTGGAACTTTTATTGACTGGTTTCTTGTCAACTTTCCCTGATTAAATTTACTCCTCCTCCTTTGTTTCACTATTCAATATACTTTTGTATAATTTCTTTAACATTTTTTCTTTTTCTTTATACATGTCATGGTGATTTATTAATACCCAAACAATAATAGAAAGAGGACAGTTTGTTGGATAATTTAATGACTAGAGACATTAAGCTATTACAGCCTGATGGATGAATCTCTGCATCTTGGATAGACTTGCCAAATGAGACAATTTTATCAACTTGTGAGAAAAGGGGAGAGGAAAGAAAAGAGATGTCAAGAAGCTGAGTTTTGGCTTAAATGCTGGCCAAACCTCAAATCACCCATCATTGGGTTTGATCCCTGAGATGCAAAATCAAGTGTTTTAAAATGAGCCACTGGTCTGGCACACCATTCTTCTATTAAAAATTACTGGCCATGTTAGGTTTTCAGGGTTGAACATGATAGAGTGCTGTTGGGTGCAGTTAAAGGCACTGAGAATATTTAGTTTGGAGAAGACTTGGAGAGACCAAAGAACTGCCTTAAAATAGCATGACCTTTCTTCCTTGACAGAAGACTTGGCAAGAGGCATGATTAAGACAAGTTTGGAAGAATTTACAGAATGAGAGATTTCATCTCATTACAAATGTAGCAGATGAGTTATTAAAAATTTAATTAGACAGAACCACTTATGGAGATATTAACCGTCTTGTTTTATGAATTCTATGTCCAATCTTAACAAAAATGAAAAGTTTTTTCCCTTCACCCTCTCAAAGAAGTAGCAAGGATATTCTGTTTTTGAAATCCAAGTTCTCTTGCCCTCAAGGCAAAGTTAACAAGTCAAGACTCTGGGAAGCAAATAGAGTTGATTGCCCAAGAGAGGAAGAAGTAGAAGCTGTGTGCTTAGACTTAAAGGGTTGACTTCAAAACATTGCTGTATCCCGGACTATTGGAAAAAAAGAGAGCTGCATATTTTCTGGTGAGCATGGGGTCTGAATCCTCCATAATACATCAGCTCTGAGATGGCAGGACCCTAGAAATTATGACTGGTAAGAGCCAGTGAAGGAGTTGGTACTGAAAGTCTGGGTCTTAGGGTGAATCTGCCATGGCCACCTGAGCTGCCAACCCTCAAAGGAATCATAGGTACTTGGACCCACTTCACATAAAGCCATTGTACTAGGCAGATGGTTGAGGAGAAATGGCATCATGGTTGAGAGGTCATGTTTGATTTTCACCTTAAAATACATTCTGTGTGTATATATATGAGTATGTGTTATCTGTTTACAATTTTTTTGGGCAGATATTTTCCATGTTCAATGGCTGATATTGACTTTCCTGTTAATCATTATGGACTTGTTTTAATTTGATTTTCCTGATTTCAGAAATATGACATTATTTGTGCCCTAAATATTTCGAACAGTTCATACCTACCTCAAAAGGAACTTTCAAACAATTGTATCTGTCTAAAAATGGAAATGGATGCTTGGGAAATTACCAAGTTTCCTGTTATCGACTCTAGTTGAACAGAGACCAGCTTTCAGAACATTATAGGAAATAATTTTACATTGGTTGGGGGATTGAAACATTTTCTTATTCATATTTATATCTCTAGTGTCTAGGAAAGTACCAGGCATATAACAAGCATCTTGATGTAAATATTTGTTTAATAAATGAATGAAAGGATGGATGCATTAGAGTGACTCACAATGTAGATGTTAGATGGATATATGGGTGAACTGAACAGTTATTAGAATATAATTTATATGAATGCTACATCAAGCTATTTATATATTTCTAAGGACAATTTAAAGAAATCAGCCCTTATACCTAGGCATTTCACTTGTAATCACAGTTTTTATCAATGATATAAAACACTGTAATTGCTTGTTCACCCTCAGATTAGGGACCCACTTATTCAGAACTCATTTGGAACTTGCGACTCCTCCAAATTTTGCCCTTGTCTCAGCACTAAGTTAATTACTGCTCCATTTTTTTTGCCTATTCCCAGTGCAGCATTGTCATCTGGATTAGGTGGTTCTTTTCTCATTCTAGTAGTTATATATGGGCTTTTCTTTTCAAGGGTGACTCTCATGCCAGAGAATGAAGTGAAAACTTTCCCTCATTTCATTCTTTATGTGTCCTTTTAAAACTAAAACAAAAACCCAAATGAACTAAAAAGAACATTTTTCAGTCATTTTTTTCCCTCAGAGACAATATTCAGGGTTGGTTGATCATGCCACTAGGGCATGTTCTCTGTCTGACTTCATATTTCTAGCTGTTCCATTGACGGACAGGAGGTATGGTTTGTCTTTCTCTATGCTCTTTGCAGCATGACTGCTTTAAGGAGTATTAAATTTAGATTAAGCAAGGTATAGTAGGAAGAGCATTGGCCTGGAAATTCTGGCTGGAATTAAGTAACTTGTCCTTCAGTTCAACCAGATGGTCCAGAAGGTCCATTCTATCTTAAACATTCTATAAGTCCAATATCCATTTGACAAGTGAATCTGCAATTTTAAACAAACAATCTTAAAAAACCCTGGACATGATATATTTTGAATGAGAAAATTGTTTTCCCACACCTTGAGTCAATGTTTTTATTATGTATATTTAGATTTTGAAAACCTGGTTCAAATCTGTACATTTCAAAGTTGTACATTGCAACTCTCCAACATTGTTTCTTTTCTAAATTCCATCATATTTTCTGTTTTGAGTGAACCATTCTATTTTAGAAAATATTTTGTTAAATATTTTCCATCCATATTAACATGAATGTGTCACCTTTTGGAATTCTTTAGATAATGCAGAAATATGACATTTGGTTCATTGTGATTACTATGATATTTTTACAACTGGATTCTGGGCTGGAAGTGTAAGGTGGGTAAAGCCTGTAAATACTAATGCTTAAAACTAGAGAAGAAGATAACTGTGGGCATTATTTTGGGCAAACACACTCTGTACTATTCTGAGATCACTCCCGCAGCATTCTTGAAAAATAGTCATCCATGTTTGATTGAATATATTCAGTGATAGAAGTTCATTACAGCTGCATTTTCATTTTTGAAAGCTCTGTTAGAAAACCTCTTACATTGAGCTGAAATTTGTCTCTCTTAACCTTCTATACTTTACTTTTAGTTCTAAAATTTGGAGCTCCCTAGAATAAATTTAATATCACTTCTACGTGATAGCCCTTTAACAATTGAGAGGACTTTAGCTCCCCCTCTTCCCGTTTTCTTTTTCAAGATTACATGTTTCTACTTCCTTCTATTCTGTTTACCTTCTGGAGGCACTTCAGTTTGTCCGTATCCTTTTTCTTACTTTTAAATTTTGCAATAATTATAGATTCAAAAGAAGTCGCAAAGCACTGCACAGGAAGGTTCTGTACACCCTTTTCCCAACCTCCCCCAGTGTTAACATTTTGCATAACTATAGTGCCATATCAAACCCAGGAAACTGATATTGGTACAAACCATAGAGGTTATTCCAATTTCACCAAGTTTTACATGCATGCATGTGTGTGTGTGTAGAGTTCTACAGTCTACACAATTTTATTGCTTTGTGTCACCACCACCACAATAAGACACTTAATACTCCTGTCACCTCTACCCCTTTTCAGCCACAGCCAGCTCCTCCTCCCATCCTTAACCTCAGGAAGCCACTAATCTATACTCAATCATTATAATTATGTTATTTCATGAATGTTATACAAATGTCCATGTCTTTGGAAAACTGACAAAAAACCAAGAACTGTCTCTTAATAGTAACACTATGGAGGCAGTTCCTGATTTATAAATATTTGATTTACATGACAGAAATCTTGTGTTAACAGTGGGGAAACATGAATTCAGAACCTCTATTTCCTTAGGGGGCAATGTTTTTCCCTCGTTCAAAGTTCTAGAAAAAGACTCTTTTAGGCCCTTGCCAAAACCAGAGGTGAATCCTTTCTCTAGATAGGTCTTTGGTTTTTAATACTTAAAAAACAAGACAAAACAAACAAAACGAAGGCAGAAATTTCAGGACCCAAAAGGCCAAGAAGTTTATGAATCTCTCCTTGTGAAAACTTTTACAATTTCATGTCTGAGCCATTCTGGACTGCCTAGCTTTTGGGAGGCAGATAGAGTGCTTTTGGTGTGTCTGCTTCAAAGGATGGTCTTTGATAACCTTTCCTTCAATATCCATGTGCTGTCATCAAATTAGAACTCCATTACTTCATTTAAGGAGGAGTAACAGCAATAAACAATAAACTGGCAAAATATTGGCCAAAGATTTCTTATACAAACTTTGTAATCCTTGAATATTGTAATTTTTGCAATAGAGTAAATATTTCTTGCTGAGAATGTTGCCCACATCTTTTGGTGTTAACTTAAGTACAACAGTTAACAGTCATAATTTACTATTTATACCTTTTTCCTACCAAAGAAGAAAAATATTGAATACATGGTGATATCACAAGGCTTCAGGACCATAAAGGGGAATTTGATCAGGGGTCTCCCAGAACAGAAATCCAGGGAGAAGAGATGTAGACAATTGCTTTCTCAAATGCAGATAAAGTTAAGAAGCTCATTGGTAGCAGGGACTCTTGTTCCTTTTCATCTCTGAGAGGTGAATGTGCTCCTGGCATGCCCTTTTGGAGCCAGGATTGGTGTAGCTATTGAAATGGTTAATCGTTGTAGCTGGTTTTGGCCTCAGCTTAAATCAAAATGGGATTAAGACACTCTTGGGCATGTCTAGCATACTTGGGAAACAGACCTGGCAGTGGCCTTTTTGTCTGAGGACTGAAGGGTGATTGTGAGGGAATGCATGCTGGGCGACTTGATGATGCACCTTATACCTTTTGATGCGGTTTCCTTCATTCATCTAATTATTTCTCATCCCTTCCTCCCCTACCACCCTAGTCCATTCCACCATCATCTCTAGTGGACTACTGAAACGGCCACTTAGCTAATCTCCTGGCTCCCTCTCTTGTACCCTTGCAGTTTATTCTCCATCCAGCACCCAGAGTGATCTTTTAGAAATGTCCTTGCAAAATGTCATGTCTCCACTCTCAACTCTCTCCTGATTTTGACATATTCAAAACACAATCCAAAGTAATCCCCAGGGCTTTCAAGGCCTTAGTGACCCAGGCCCTTCTTGGACCTCATTTCCTATCCCCAGTCTCTTCACAGCTCTCTAGCTTTGGGGCCTCCTTGCATTTCCTCAACCCTGCCAAGCCCAATCCAGCCTAAGGGCCCTTGCAAAGTGTCATCTTCTGATTGGAAAGTTTCTCCCTCGGGTGTTCACCTTGCTTGCTCATTCACTTGATTTAGGTCGCTGCTCAAATGTCACTTCTTCAGAAAGGCCCTCTCTAAAAGTGTACCCCATTACTCTCGGCTCTCTTTTCTGGCATTTAATCTTTCATAGTACCTCTCCCTATCTGAGGTTATAAAGTGTTTATCTTATTTTGCTTCTTTTCTCCACTAGTCTGTAACTATGAGGAGTTTAAAACTTTGTTTTATTACTGTATCCAAAGTACCTGAATAATGCTTGACATTTAGCAGCATGCAATACTTATTTGTTGAACAGATGAATGAGTTTAGACCTCCTGGCTGATGAGGCCAGTGAACGCTTGAGTTATATCAATAGAAGCTAATTGTGTAAATTATTATATTTGGTCATTTACCTTAGATATGTTAGGGATTACAGAGGTTTATGTGTGATAATCTGAAGCACTAAACTCAATGTATAAAATTTTAAGGGAAAATGCATTTTGGGTTCCAAATAACTGGCTTATGCATGGGTTTTGGAACATAATAAATTTAAGTTGGCGATAGCTTGTCCTTCCATAAATACAGCCTCAGATTTCAGTAGCATATTTTTTCTTAGCAAGTGTTACTAAATATTGTTGCTAAGATTCTGCTGTTTCTGGTGAAATGTTATCTTCCCCGGTAACCATGGAACTAAATTGGTGAGCAAGATAGGAGTTTCTTGACAGCAACATTTCTCAAGGTTTTCAGGTAATTTGCCCATTTGGAGTAGGACTATAGCCATCATTTGAGGATGCAGGAAAGAAGGTTAAATTTCTCTTTCACCTCAGAGAAATAGTTTAAAAAAAAAGGCAGATGAGTATCAGTCCTAGGAAACAAACAATGCTTCATTTTCATCTGGAATAGCATGCTCGATAGCAACAGAAGAAGAAAGCCCAAAGGTGACAACTGGAATCAGGTGAAGGTTACAACGTGGCAGGCATACAAGGGCCCAGAATTTTGCCAGGCACTTTTCGTACTAATACTATGGCAATAATTGCAAATCCCATCTACATGTGAAGTTGTGTCTGCTAATATGTAGTCTTCTCCTAATCAGCAGTAATTCAGGTATTGAAGATGGGGATTGAAGGAAGAAGTAGCTTTTACTGAGCCCTCACTGTGCTAGACACCGCTGCTGCACATGCATTATCCCATTAAAGCTTCTAGCTCTGTGAAGTAGGCACGATTATTATCTCCATTTCATAGATGAGGTCACTGCAGCAAAGTGGATATGTAGCACAGGAAGAATATTGTGCTGGAATACTAATCCAGGGCTGTCAGAAGTCAGTTCTGTCTTCTGTGGTAGGCTGTCATTATAGCCGCATAGGACTGGGGAATAAACAATCAATGGACTCTGAAGACAGCATTTCAGAAAGTTGTCAATATTCTTGCATTTTTCTTGAAAGCCTTTAAAGTCATTGTTAAGGATTTAGGGCCAGATTGGAAGGAATTGCAAGACAAGAATGTAGTTCATATTAACCCTTAGGTCTTATAGTTCCTACATAATAGCTTTTTTTTAAAAAAAAAACAAATCAATTTTATTGATACATATTACTAAAGCATGCAATTTATTCAAAGAGTACAATAAATGGTATTTGGTATAATCACAAAGTTGTGAGTTCATCATTGCAATCATTATTAGAGCATTTTCATTATTTCAACAATAATAATAATAAACAAAATACACAAGCAAGAAAATTCCTCACCTATCAATCTCACTCTGTTTCCCCTGCTGTACATAGCTGCTGTTTCTGGCTATTATTGAATAATTATTTGTTTATTAAGCAGTTTTATTGAGATATATTCACATATCATATAATCTATCCAAAGTGTATAATCAATGGCTTCTAGTATAATCACAATGTTGTACATTCATCATCTCAAAAATTTTAGAACAATTTCACTACTCCAAAAAGAAAGACTCCACACCCCTTAGCATTCTTTCCTCAGCCTTACATAACCACTAATCTAATTTCATCTTTATAAATTGATTTATATTTACATTTTATATATATGGAATCATACAATATGTGGTACTCTGTGTCTGGTCTCCTTCACTTAGTATAATTTTTTTTTTTGTCTGATATTAACATTTTATAGTATTAACAGCTTCAAAGAAAGATGATCTTCTATATGCAATTCTATCCATATTCATATTTCACATAATCATAATAGCTTTTTGTCAGCATTTATCCCTCCATAAGAGCATATACACTAAAGAGAACAATGGAAATTACTAGTTCTTAGAAATATCCATATGCACAAATTCACAGTCCATCACTAGAGCACACTCTGTGCTTTGCTGAATTTTGAAATTTCTTATCAGTTTGGAATCTTCTTATACAGTTTACTAAATAATGAATATCTATTACAACAAATCCAATGCAATAAAACAAGAGCAAGAAAATGCTTGAATAAGTGCTATACATAAATACCATAATAATTTAAAAGTTATCCACAATTTTCAACCACAAACTAATTCAAATAACTATTCTGTGGATGTTAGAGGAATTTGGAGTGAAGAAATTTTTCTTGAGGCATAATGGCATGCAGGGAATAGTTTCTCCTACATTTTTTTTTTTTTAAAGATTTATTTATTTATTTCTCCCCCCCGCCCCCCTGTTGTTTTACGCTCTCTTTGTGTTCTTCTGTGTCTGCTTGTCTTCTCTTTAGGCTGCACTGGGAACTGATCCTGGGACCTTCTGGAGTGAGAGAGAGGCACTCAGTCTCTTGCACCACCTCAGCTCCCTGATCTGCTGTGTCTCTTATTGTCTCTCCTTTGTGTCTCTTTTGTTGCATCATCTTGCTGCGCCAGCTTTCTGCAAGGGCCAACACTCTGCGTGGGCCAGCATGCCCTGCGGGCCAGCTTGCCTTTCACAAGGAGGCCCCTGGAATTGAACCCTGGGCTTCCTAAATGGTAGACGGGAGCCCAGTTGCTTGAGCCACCTCTGTTTTCCTCCTACATTCTTGTTAATGCCATAAGAAACCTGATTTGTGGCTTCAGCTCTAATTTATGTATGCCTCAGACTCTGAACATTGCCCTGCTCTTTGAGTCTTGTGTTAATTGCTTTGTTCAAGTGACTTAACTTAAAAAATAATCTACTTAACGAGAGCCTCACCTTTCTGCCCCAGAGAAAACTTTGCATGGATGTATGTTGTGATTTACTCAAATACAGACCCCAGCCCCTCGCAGTAGTAATGATCTACACCAATGTCCCCATAAGGCTTCCTCATATGTGAAGCTACCAAAAAGCGTCCTTGTGACGAGAAAGGGAGTGGGATACCCACGGTGCTCAGAAGTGTCCAGAACAGCATAAGTGATTAATAAATGTTTAATGAATTGAGAAGCAGCAACAAATCTCTGAGTTCCTTTTGTAATTCTACCCAATATATGCCAATTTATGCTATGGAAGGTTGTCAAGTGATGATCAAGTTCACATGCAAATATATGGTAGTTTATTAAATGAAAATTTTTTCTGGATACAGTTTGATAAGGGTTGCCGATTAAAAAGGTGTTAATGTTTAATTTTGTATTTAAAATTGGCATATCTTTCCAAATTATTACGAGGAAATTGTCATGGATTGTGATTTGCAAATGAGTTTTATACAACCACGTAACAAACATATCATTTTCAAGGAGCTCTACAAATAGAGCAGCCACATATCAAAACCAGTCAGTAGGGGTTCGCAGAAGCTCTGTAGTCTGCCTGGTTAAGTACTCAACACAAGTGGACGAAGGATAGACTGGCTGCAGGGGCCAGCACTGACCCGTGTTTGCACACCTCTCAGCTGACCTGGATTAAATGAGGAACTAGGCAAAGTTTATTACCGATGTTTCTATTTTGCTGTTCAATCCCTTCCCTAGTGCTTTTACCTCTTACCAGTATTTGCTTTCATGATACTAAGAGAGCTGAAAATTTAAGTGATCATCCCAAGTGTTTTAGGAATGAAAGCAATGTGCATTGAGAAAGGCACTCTAAAGTGTGATTTTGTACTCTCAGAGGATAGGAAGTTCTTCTTTATCTCCCACCCCTTCTTCCATGTGTTTTCCTGTCATTCTTGAAATCACTTAATCATGCTGTGATTTGTAAGCAATTAATATGTCAAACAGGCATCACATTTTTTTCTCAATCAATTTTTAAAAATAAACCATGGTTACTGCTTTTACTTATAAAGATTCACATTAACATTACATAGATTAGCGTTAACATAAAATTAAGCATTTCTTTCTTGTCTGGTTGACAGTCTATCTTGCTTTTGATGGTTTAGGCCCTAAGGAAATACAATTTGGGTTTATATCATAAAGAAGGAGAGATGACACCTAACAGGGTCGATTGCTTTTCTTAAATTCACAATTCAAAACAAAAGTTTGTAATATTTCCATAAAATATTTAATATGTATTTTCAGGTGTGAAAAGTATTATGATTTTCATACTATGGATACTTATGAAAAGAAAGCAAAAGCCTATCAAAATGATTTATATGCAATATGCATTTATTCTATAAACACATTTCTGGAGAAAAACATTCTTTGACAAGCAGACAAACAATTTTAATATAAAATGTAATATAAAATTTCTTCACATAATGCAACAGGGGTGACGTATTTTAGTACAATTTAATTAGTTTAGTGAAGTGAAATGACCTGAGACAGAAAAAAATAAAATGAGCTGTATAGCATGAAGCACATTGCAGTAATTGTTAGGCTACCAATTCTGTTCCATTTTGCAATTTGAATTATATTTTGATTATCAAAAATTAAACCAATTCCTGTTTCTCCTGGTTGATTACAGAAAAATATAACAATGAGATTCATTTATCTGGATAGATAAACAGAACATCACTTTCTTCAATAAAAAGTTTCTAATTTGAAAAATACCATTGATCATTTATTTCACTTTTCCTTGCTTGACTTAGTATTGTGGACCTTCCAAGAAAGATCCCCTCATTTTTATATTAATTCATTATTTTACTTTGTTAATTTATTTATACCCCAACTCATTCTGCAAATAAACGGTGGCTGTTTACAATAAAAATTAAAAGGAAAATGTTGGTACAGGTTAATATAAATAACCATATCTAGAAAAAATGGAAAGATTAAGTGGGAAAACGGGACCTTAGTAAAATGAGAATAAAAATACAGGTCACAAAGTCTTATATAATTTCTGTGGCTGAACTTGAAATTTGGCTCTAAACTCCAGGCAACAAAAGCAAAAAATGAAACATGATTATACAGTTGTCTTGATTATAAAAGAAACCCTATTAACTATATGTCTCAGAGTATTTTTAGTTGTAAGTAATGGAAAACTTAGCTCAAACTAGTCCTTAAGAAACAGGAAAAAATCCATAGTTCGGGTAATCAACTCTGGTTCAACCAGAACTCGGCTGTGATTGTCTGGGAACTCAACCCAGGGCCTCCCACGTGGGAGGTGGGTGCTCAAATGCTTGATCCACACTCGCTCCCCCTCTTCTGGCTTTCTTTAAAGACAGGGAAATTTTTTTTTTTAACATTTTGCTCCCATAAACATCCCTTATATCTCACTGGCCCAATTGTTTAACCAGTAACCTGAAACCAAAGAACGCAATGGGCTGATTGACTGGGGCCTGGTTTCCTGAGCCAGTCAGGGCAAGGGAGTGGAATTACTTTAGACCAATTAGATCATCCCTGAAACTGAGTGTGATCAATTTTCCATGAAGGAGATGGCAGGTAAGAGAGAAATGGGACTCACCTCTCTCCTAGAAATTTCCTAGGCAGAAATGGCTTGGAAAAAAATATTCTAGGGTTTAAGATACCAGAGGGAGGCTGGACACCACCCAGAGGAGAGAAGGGCACAGGAAAAGAATCCTGACAGGAAGACTGTGAATTTCCCATGGAGGTAATGAGCTGTGTGGCCTAGGGGTGGATACCTGAATAGATATTAGAAATTAGGAAAGGGAAAATGGGTAGAACCAACAGCATCCTCTATACCAGTTAGCCAAGGAAAATTAATTCTTTTTGTTATTTAGGAATTTAACATCCTGATTTCATTTATTTAGTTATGAAATTTATTTTGGATTTGCAGTGAGAGACAATTATGATATTTAGCAGATTTTAATGTTAAGTAGAAATAAATCAGAAAATGATCCCATTAATGATTGCATCTCCTTTGTGGAATCTTCTGAAGATAACTGATTTCATGAAAATTTCACACGAGGGATAGTCTTATAGGCGTTAAATATTTCTAAATTAACCTGTGCAATTTTGTCCAAATCTTTTCCTCCTCTCCACTATCTTCTCAATCCTAATATTTATCTATAGAGGGGTAAAAATCATTGACTATCAATCAAAACATGTTGATTTGGAAAATTTTTCTCAATATCAAAGAAACTAAGGAAGCAAATTTGAACAAGATGGTAATCACAGCAGTGGTAGGGCTAACAGTTTTGAAATTAAAGATATAGGGTAAATGGTGCTGTTACTTTTGTGACTAAGATCTTAGATAATAAAGTTTTGGATCCTTTTGTTCACGCACAGATATAGACATACACATAGACACACACATACACAGTCACAAGTAATATGAACTGTAATCTTGGAAGACTTATTTTTAAATAATATTTTTCTCACCAGAGAACCCATGGGATTTTAGATTGGTTTGAATGTGATTGCCTAGAAATGGAGGGCAAAATGAACAATGAAAAAATATTTTTAAAAAAAGTGAAAAAGATGATAGTAATAATCATTCTTTTAAAAAAATTATTCTAGTACCATATATACAAACTAAAATTTCCCCTTTTAACCACATTCAAATATATAATTCAGTGCTTTTAACAATGTTCACAATGTTGTGTTACCATCACCACCATCTATTAACAAAAATTTTCCATCAACCTAAATGGAAACTCTGTGTTAACTCCCAATTTCCTACCCCCACTACCTCCCCTGGTAACCTGTGTTTTAGATTCTGACCATGAGTTGGCTCACTCTAATTATTTCATATTGTTGCGGCAGAAAAAACTTAAGATGATGAGAAACCCAAGCGTGCACTCAGAGAGACGGAGGAACAAAGTTTTTATTACCCACAGGCTCAGAGGAGAATCCAGTCTCCAAAATCTGAGCCCTGAGTTTTATCTTTCGTGAGTTTATATAGGGACCTTATGCAGGCAAATTCCTAAGCAAGTGGCAGGCCGGTTTACAAAAGCAGAAAGCGTGAGTTTAGCTTATCTTCCTAAAGCAGAGGGCCTTAGGGAGGAAAGGAGTCATTATCTACTTAAAGTTGTAAGTTCTAGTTGAAAGGGGTGGTTGGGGAAGTGCTTATCTTCCTAAGTTGTGGATTCCAGGGAGAAAGGGAGGAGGGGCAGTTATTTTCCTAAGGCTGTGGGTTTCTGCTGAGGGGGTTTAGGGCTGCAGCACTTACTTCATCAATATCAATGAGATCAAACAATATTTGTCCTTTTGTGTCTGGCTTATTTCACTTACCATGATGTCTTCAAGATTCATCCATATTATCTTATGTATCAGAACTTCATTCCATTTTACAGCTGAATAATATTCCATTGTATATATATACCTAATTTTGTTTAACTACTCATCAGTTGATGAACACTTGGAATGTTTCTATCTTTTGGCAGTTGTGAATTATGCTTCTATCAATATTGGTGTACAAATATCTTTTCAAGTCCCTGCTTTTAATTTTTTGGGTATATACCTAGAAGGAGGATTGCTGGGTCATATGGTAATTCTATACTTAACTTTTGGAGGAACTGCCAAACTATCTTCCACAGTGGCTGCACCATTTTACATTCGCACCAGAAATGTATGAGTGGTTCCTATTTCTCTACATCTTCTCCAACACTTTAAATTTTCCATTTTTAAAATAATAGCCATTGTAGTGGGTGTGAAATGGTATCTCATTGTGGTTTTGATTTGCATTTCCCCAAAGGCTAATGATGTTAAGTATATTTTTATGTGCTTTTTGGCCATTTGCATATATTCTTTGGAGAAATGTCTCTTCAAGTCTTTTGCCCATTTTTAAATAGGGTTATTTGTCTTTTTGTTGTTGAGTTGATGGATTTCTTTATTTATTCTGGATATTAAATACTTATTGGATTTGTGGCTTCCAAATATTTTCTACCATTGTTTAGGCTGACATTTTACATTCAAGATAAAGTCCTTTGAGGCAAAATGTTTTTTTGTTTTGATAAGGTCTCATTAATATATATTTTCTCTTGTTGCTTCTGCTCTGGGTATAGTCTAAGAAACCTTCTAAGAGTTTTATAGTTCTGGCTCTTTTATTTAGTTCTTTGATCCATTTTGAGTTGGTTTTTATATGTTCCAGTTTTCCCAGAACCATTTGTTGAATAGACTGTTCTTTTCCAATTGAGTGATTTGGCCTTTTGTTAAAAATCAGTTTTCCATAAATGTGAGGATTGATTTCTGAGCTCTCAATTAGATTCCATTGGTCTATATGTCTGTCCTTGTTCCAGTACCATGCTGTTTTGATTACTGTGGCTTTGTAATAAATTTTAAGATTGGGAGGTATGAGTTTCCTCCATCTTCATTCTTCAAGATGGTTTTGGTTATTTGGGGCCTCTTACTCTTCTATATAAATTTGATTTTTGGCTTTTTCATTTCTGCAAAGAAGGTTGTTGAAATTTTGATTGGGATTGCATTGAATTTATAAATTGCTTTGAGTAGGATTGATACCTGTATTAGTCAGGGTTCTCTTGGGAAACAGAATCAACAGGAGATATCTGTCAATAAAATGAGATTTTATAAGAGTCTCTTTGCAACCATGGGGATACACAAGTCCAGGTTCTGCAGGCAGGCTGCAAACCAGAGGCTCCAATGAAAGTCCAGTGAAAGGTCCTTGATGAGTTTCTGGGAGAAGTTGAATGTTGAAATCACTTCCCCTTTTAAGGCATTCAACTGATTGGATAAAAGCATCACCCATTGCTGATGCAATCTCCCTGATTGATGCAGATGTAATCAGCCATCTATGCATTATACTGACTGGTGATCGAAGTCCGTAAATGCTCTTGTATTACAATAGCCCAGTGCTTGCTGGACCAAACACCTGGACACAATTACCTGGCCGAGTTGACACATTAGCCTAACCATTGCAACACCTTAACAATATTTAGTCTTCCAATCCGTGAACATAGAATGTACTTCCATTTATTTAGGTCTTCTTTGATTTCTTTTAGCAATGTTTTGTACTTTTCTTAGTATAACTCTGTTACATCCTTGGTTAGGTTTATTTCTAGATATTTGATTCTTTTAGTTTCTATTGTAAATGGATTTTTTCTTGATGTTTTCTTCTGATTGTTCATTGCTTGTGTATAGAAATGCTACTTATTTTGGCGTGTTGATCTTTTACTCTGCCATTTTGCTGAATTCATTTATTAGCTCTAGAAGCTTTGTTGTGGATTTTTCAGGATTTTCTGTATAAAGGATCATACCATCTGCAAATAGGTAAATTTTTACTCCTTCCTTTCCAATTTGGATGCCTTTTATTTTATTTTTTTTTCTTGCCTAACTGCTCTAGCTAGAACTTCCAGAGTGAATGCATCATTCAGGGTCCCTGTCTTTTTTGGGCCTGTGTCTTGTACTGGGATTATGCTTACTAGTGGTTTAGGAATTCCCTTGTTTATATGAGTTTGAATGCCTCCTCTTCTGCCTAGGAGAGAGACCTTCTCCCTCTCCTGGTGTTCCACTTGCAGGGTTAAATTAGGTTAGCCTTTGCCCCAGCACCTCTGCCTCAGTTGTTTCTTACACTGCTCTCAGTGTCTCAGGTTTCTTTTGCCTGGAGGGCAAATTTGGGGGCGGGGGTGGGGGCGGAGCACAACTGGGAAGAATTCTCAAGTCAGTCTTTCCCAGCTGGAACAAGACCAGGGGACATAAAAAAGGCCGGCTCCAAACTTCCCTGGAGAGTGGTGAGGGACGGGACAGGAAGGGTGCCATGAGCTTTCCATGGTTCCCCAAAGCTATGCTTTCTTGATCTGCCTAGTAAATGCAGCTCTTCAACTGTTCTCCATAGCTCTGAGGAAGCATACTGTTTAATTCTCCTCCATTACCTTTGTCTGGGGTGGCTTGGAACAATGGCCACCCTCATAGCTGGGCCTCCAGCAATCTGAAGTTGCTAATCCAAAACTGTGATCAGCGACCAGCCCATACCTACTGGATCTTGGGGAAGTGAATTTTTTGTTGTTGTTAATAAACTTATTCTTAGAGCAGTTTTATTTTTACAGGAAAAAAGTGTGTGGTAAGTACAGAGAGTTCCCATTTGCCCTCTACCTTTCCCAAAGATCTCCTCCCCTACAGTTTCCCCTATTATTAAAATCCTGCAGTAGTGTGGTGCATTTGTTCCAACTGATGAGCCAATATTGATACATTATTATTAACTAAAGTCTATAGTTTACATTAGGAGAAGTGAATTTTATGTCCCTTTTAAGCACCATTAAGATATGTCACAGGCTGGACCTCACTGCTGCCTGCTGCAAGAATGGTGGATGGGCAACAGCCACTGCCACGTAGAGAGAGTAATTTACTTATATTTACTGTAATTTACCAGACTCTTCCTCCCATTCTTCTCTGGATGTTGTACAGTGTTCTTTTGGACTCTGTAATTTCGAAATAGTTGATTCAGACAGTCCCTCTCTGTTTAATAGTTGTTCTGGTGGACGGACTGATTCCTGAAGTTTCTCTGTCTGCCATCTTCCCACAATCCTCCAATTCATTCTTGCTTGTTTGTATATGAGAACCTTCCTTGTCCTTCTACCTCCCAGACTTTGAGATCAGTGCCTGCATTTAGAAAACAGCTCCTAACTTTCTGGTTCTGCTTTCCTCCAAAAGGATTCTTTTCTTTATAAGCAATGTTCTTTGCAGGAACATCAATTCCCATAAGTATAGTCTCCTAGAATGAAGCCTAGTTTAGTGTCCTCTCTGGGGACAGCACCAGCCAGTATTTTATTATCTCTCCAAATCATGACACTCATTGAAGTGTGGAACTGATGAAAGATGAATTTGCTATAAGGTACAAGAGAGAAATATAACAGAAAATGAGAAGTTTCATCATAAATGCATCAATGAAGTTGCCCAGGGAGACTTGGTGATGGTGAAACTATCTCATAGCCAGAGAAATTACATCTCACCTTATTCATGACTGGCACTCAAATGGAATCTTAGACCATCTATACTAGCTTCATTTTCTCTTTTGGGTACAAAGCAATGTTTCTGGTTTGACCCATTGTCCCAAGCTAGGCAGAGAGTTTCTTTGGCAGGGGCCCAAAGGACAATATGAAAGCAATCTAGCTAAAATTACATATTGATCTGCCCTTCAACTAGCATCCTTTCCAGTTAAATTACCCTTCTCCTTCCTGAAGGGATGTCTATGAGTTTTCAAAACTCGTTCACCCAGCTTCTTAAGTGGCAATTTCTCAGTCTTCTGATTTAGATTCTGATATATTTAAATAACTTCTGTTTTTACTGAAAGACAACGAATTTTTGATTGTTGTAAGCACTGATATTAAAAAACAATTCTAGAAAGATGACAAATGAAATATTTGCTGATTTAAACTTTTAGGAAAAACTTAATAGCTGTGGAAAGAATATATATTCTTCCTTCTTATTCTCATCACTAGGGTGATTTTCCTGTAATCAATTTTCTATACTCATGAAAAACTTTCCTTCCTTACTAATTTTCACCAATTTTTAACCCCTTGTGCTAGGGTACAGTGTTTATACTTTTTTTTTTTTTTAACTCAAGATGCACAGACGTGAATTAACCATACTGTTTGGCTTATAGCACACTCTCAGTAGTTCACAAAAGACCCTTCCCCTTGATTAATGCAATAGTTTTTCAATGACTAGTATTGTTATAGATTGGTGCAGGCCTAGATCTGTAGATCTGGTGAATCCTAGCCTCACTGTTCCAGTTAAGATTTGGATATTTGTGGTATGCACAATCAAGGAAGTAACACCCTTTATGGAATTCTGTCCAAACAAGCCCCAATTCTATCTGGATTTTATAAGTTACATAGTTATCTACTAAATCTTATTTGATGTTATGCTTGATGGTGCAAACAAAGCCAATCAAATATACTTTGGAAAAAACAATTCCTTGGCAGCTTTATCGACTTTTTTAGCATAGACATTTCTAGAACGGTGTTTCTCATACTATTTTTGGCTATGTCAGTAAGTAAAAAAGGCATTTTCTGCATTGACCCATGAAATGTGTGTATGAGTGTGTGTATAACAAAAACAAAGGCTTCAGAAACAACACTCTCCTTTAATATATATAATGCACTCTGGCATTTTTTTGGTTTCATTCTATTACTTAATTGATATCAGTGAAAAAATACTGTTCTAGGCAATGGGCCATACAGAAACAATAAAATTTACAAAAGCACTCAATTGTTTGAAAAACAAAGGGGTGTGGTAAAAACCAGCAGCAAGAACTGCAAAGCAGAGAGTAATTCACGGACATTCCATAAATCCTATTTGTCTTTCCAGCCACAGTAAACATGTGGCTGAAAAACTTTTGGAAGGAGCAACTTAAACCTTAAATCTTAAGCAGGGAAGATATATAGATTCTTAGAGTTTGCTTATACAATTATTTTGGTGGAGAAAGGATTTATTATTTTAGCAATTCATAGAGGAACTGGTAAAATTAACTTAAACTTTTATTATTGGGTATATAAATAGGAATTATTATTTCTTTAAAGTGATATATAAATATAATTGAAATTATATGTATATATGATTACATATATAAAGTTATACATGTTTGTGTATGCACACACACACACACACACAATTTTTTCCTTGTGTCCTGTGTTCCAGCTCTCTGGCTTTCTTTCTGTTGAATGAGTAATCCCAAGGCTTTGGGCATATTGTTTACTCTGCTCAGGATGATATCTGCTCAATTTCAACTCTCCTGCTTCTCTCTCTACATAGTTTAAATTTTCACTTCCTTTAAATCTCATCCTAATCCTCACATCCTCAAGTCTGACTTGACTCTCTAAGACTAAATCATGTCCACCTCTAATATGTTCTAATAATGTACATTTCCTTATAGTCTTCATAGCACCATATTTATTTTGACTCATCAATTTTCTCCAGTGTTTGAACAGTGTACAATACATAATAGACAGCTAAACATTTGTTGCATGATTAAATGTGTTCTTATAATTAAAATGCCAGTTACTTAAAAAAAGGTGTATGGGTCAGCATTCACAACTTACTGTATACTTTCCAGATCTCCTCATAGCTGTCTGCCTGCATCATAGTTATTTTTGTACAGGAACATATGTATTTCTCCTTGGTGTCTTTATTTGTCAGACTTGGTGCTGACTTGCATGTGGTAGGTGCTAAATAAATGTTTGTTGAATTGGATATTTTAGACAAAGCCCATATTTTATATATATTTATAATCAATAAGTTATTCAGGGTTGTGTAATGACTGTGGAGAGGGGAATATATTTCTAGCATAACATTAGAGCAAATTTACATAGTTATTATGGTAGTGTTTATTGATTTTCATCTTTTAGAATCAATCTGATGAGAAACGCAGAAAATATGTTTGGGTGTTCATATGCTTCTGTTACAAAGTGTGTTCAAGAGCTCCTTTTGAAAGCCAATAAATGAGAAGTCTGTGTTGAGCATGTTATTTACAGTTACTGGTTAACCGAAAAAAGGGCTAAAAATATAAATATCCAAACCTGGGAAGAGGAAAAGAGGAGGAGGGAGCAGGATAAATGAACTCAAAATCCTCACATTTTGTAATGATTGTGGTCAATAGGTATTATCTAAAGTTACCAAGTCAAGATAGTAAAAAGGAGCCAACTTATCATTTAAACTTATGGAGATAACCACCCCAAATCCTAGAAACATAACTAGTTAAGAGATATCCCTGGAAAGTGTATCTTTTGGAGGGCAGGAATTCGATGAGAGATTGCTACTTTTCATCAGAGATCTTTGGTACTAACAAGGCATAAATCTAAGGGAAAACGTTGTAAGAATTCTACTTTATAATTAAGCTCTCTTGAATCTATTTTTGAGGCCCTTGCTTTCCTTGCCTCTGGTTGTTTCTCAATATCTTAGTATGAACTGATCCTAATGATTTTTATTTTTAAATAAGCGTTGAATTGGCATAGTGGAAGCTATTTGGGCCTTCATGCCAGAACACTCTTATGGAAGGAAATATAGATCCCTAGAAAACTGGCATCTACACAGTGTACTAGAGCTTAGAATTTCTGTAGAAACAGAAAACCCTTAATACTACTCAAACTTTCTTATAAGCAGCGTGATATTATTAAATCTGTTTAGTAGTTCACTATAGCTCCTTTCAAGTAATTAGCATATATTCTTTATCATTGTTCCTTTGTTTAGACCTGAGAACATAGGAAGGACACTTTAAAATGGTTGCATTTGTGAATAGATAATTTTAAGAATGTTGATTATTTATTGAAAGTAAGAGTTCTGGCGATGTAGGAAACTGGGTTAAGTAGAGGACAGTTTATGTTATCAGTTCCCAGAAGCTTCAGAGGAACTAGTGACCTCTTTTTATTTTTTTTATTTTTTTGAGGTACCAGGGCAGGGCATGAAACCCAGGACCTCGCGTGTGGGAAGCTGGTGCTCAACCACTGAGCCACATCGCTCCCCTTTTTAATATTATATCCTGACAGATTTTAAAGGAACTTCACTTATAGAATTAGAGAAATGAGTATTTGGTGAGGTATCAAGAATTGCTTTTGGCTAGCTTACCAAATTAAGAATTTAATTTTCTCTCTTATAAAAGAATTCCTGAAGTAGGCAGCACAGTATGTAATATCATGCTGTCTCAGTCTCCTTTGATCTTTCTTTTTTCCTTTTTAAGATTTATTTGTTTATTTATCCTCCCCTCTCCCCACCGTTGCTTTTTGTGCTTGCTGTCTGCTCTTTGTGTCCATTCTCTATGTGTTCTTCTGTGTCTGCTTGTCTTCTCTTTAGGTGGCACCGGGAACCGATCCTGGGACCTTCCGGAGTGGGAGAGAGGTGCTCAATCTTTTGTGCCACCTCAGCTCCCTGGTCTGCTGCGTCTCTTATTGACTTTTCTCTGTATCTCTTTTTGTTGTGTCCTCTTGCTGCACCAGCACTCCTGCATGGGCCAGCTCTCCACTCGGACCAGCTCGTCTTCACCAGGAGGCCCTGGGAATCGAACCCTGGACCTTCTATATGGTAGACGGGAGTCCAATCGCTTGAGCCACATTCACTTCCCTCCTTTGATCTTTTTGCTCCTCCTATTTTTCTCTGGTTTCTCCTTAGTGCATGGTTTCTATCCTTGTTTTTTCTCTTGGTTTCTATCTTTATTGGTTTCTCTTGCCATAGTCACAAAATTGCTGCTTCATTCCAGGCAGGGAATGAGGGTGTCTGCCAGATGACAGAATTTTTCCTGTAGCCCTACTGTATGTCTTCAGATTGGGCAGACTGATCAGCAAGACAGCTGGGAAATTTAGATTTTTAGATGGAGACTTTGCTACCACAAGAGTAGGGAAGAAGAGGAGATCAAATTTTGGGCAGACAACTTGCCATCTCTGCCAAAGATGTCACATAATCCAAAGTTTCTGCTTTAAGCTACTTAATTATATAGAAGTGGAAAAGATGGATCTCTAAAATGCCATAGATTTAAGTTTGAGTTTTTATAAATTATCTTATTTGTCTAGATTATAAGTATAGAGTTTTTTTTTTTTTTTTTTAAAGATAATACTCATGTTTTAAATGCCAATAAGTTATCCAGGGTCATAAAATGGGACCAGTGGAGAGGAAACACCTGGAGAGTGTCTTACTCATCTCATTAGTGCTAGCACCTAGCAGAGCTCTTGACATATAGGTAGAAGTACTCGTTTTCTATTGCTGCGGTAACAAATTACCACAAATT
The DNA here is from genome assembly GCA_029593785.1 of Cabassous unicinctus. Classification (NCBI taxonomy): domain Eukaryota; kingdom Metazoa; phylum Chordata; class Mammalia; order Cingulata; family Chlamyphoridae; genus Cabassous; species Cabassous unicinctus. The sequence goes on from JAQZBX010005490.1 coordinate 38,503, forward strand.
TAGTTACTTAAACAACCCACAGTTATTCGCTTACAGTTCTGAAGGATTCTATAGGACACAACTCAGATATATGCCTCACTGGGCTATAGTCAAGGCGTTGGCAGGGCTGTCTTCCTTTCTGGATGGACTAGACCTTTTCCACCTTCTAGAGGCTGCCTGTAAGCCTCAGTCCATGGCCCCCTCCTTCATCTTCAGAGCCAGCAACCTTGGATCTCTATGGCCATTCTTCCCTAGACACACCTCTCTCTTTCTGACTCTGTTTTTCTGCCTCCCTCTTCTACTTTTAAGGATGCTTCTGATTCCATTGAACCCACTTGGATAATCCAGGATACTATCCTTATTTTAAAGTCAGTTTATTAGCATATTTAATTCTATCTGCAATCTTAATTCACACTTGTGATACAAGGTTACATATTCACAGGTTCTGAGGATTGGGATGTGTGCATCCAGTCTGCTGACCGCAAGTGAATTTGGATAAATAGTCTATTACTAAATAATAGGCATACACAATTAACATACTATATTTCATTTAACCTCTCAGCAACTCTATGAGGTCAGGAAATTAGAAACTTGGAATAACTTGCACAAAATCACAAAGCCAGCATTTGCTCACACAGTATGACATAAAAGCCCATGTTTGTAATCATTGATGAATGAATGAGTAAAATATGCAGCAAACCTTGATTCTATGAGAGGGTTCCATGGTTTTGAATGAAGCTAGTGTTAAATCAGGTTAAACGTATTTTAGAGTTTCAATCCAGGCTGATTATCTTTTAAATGTATGATAACGAAGTGAAATAAAAAACTTACTTTCTTTAATGATTTAGAATTTTTCTATTTGCAGCCTGTGAGGCCCCAAACTTGTATAGAACCTTTTAATAAGAATTTTTGGCATTTTCAGTAGTGCTTATTCACATTACATAGACATGGTAGTTATATTTCATTTAATGATTTTTCTTTTTTAAGTTTTGTTATTCTTATGAATTCGAGGAAGCCCAGATGGTTTCAGCATTGGGCTATATTTGAATGTATCCTTTTTTAATATAAAGAAACCATACTAACCAGTAACAGTGTGAAAATTTATGAATATATTTTTACTCATCTCATCCTCATTTAATTTAGCATTCTCATAATGCAAACCATTAAACTCAATGTAGCTTGGAAATATTTAAGGCTTTGAAAACCGGTGCCAATTTGTATTTGAATGCTAAAATACAATATTGGAGAGTTCATATTTTTTTTATCAATCTCATTCATGACACATTATATTTTTAACTGTTAATATATATGTAAAAAGATATTTATTTTTATGATTATTTAAGGAAAACCATATTTTATTTGAATATGGAAGTCTACTGAAACAGTTGATTAAAATTTGAATTTAGGGCTATTGGGAAATGAACTTAAAAGAAAAAAACCTATGAATTGTTGTACTGCAGACATGGTTCTTAGCATCAAAACTTCGTCATGTTGGGTTTTGATGTTTTATTGATATGTAAGTCATTCTATTAAATAATCAAAATGGTCTTCTATGAAAAAGTGTAACCCGTATTTGTGGGTTTAGGTAAAGTTTTGTTTGGGTATGTTGAAATCATTTCTTCTAGATATTGATTTCCTTTAAGCAGCAAATCTTCCTTTCTTACAAAAATTTAGAATTCCCCATGAATGTTATAATAAACTATAAAGAATGAATTAAAAAAGATATTCTTATAAAACTAATTTTGTATAATGGTCATCTTTCTACATGATGACATTTTATGAATAAAATGGTAAGGATTCATTAGTGTGGTTTTACAGGCTCATTTGTTCTATAGACTGAAGAGAAAGACCTGAGTATGATTAAATTAGATTTGTTTTCTTTAGGATTCTAGGAAATTTGGAAATGTATATTTTGAACTTCAATATTTATAGCATATATACAAGAAAATTGTAGGCTTCAGTTTGAAACCCATCACTTTGCATATGCTGATGCATAAATGTAGGTTAAGAAGGAATAGAGAAAAGACAAATGGAAGAAGTTCTATTACTGAATTTTTTTTAACTGCAAGAACTCTTAGCAAAGTTACCATATAGTGGCAGTGTTTACCAACATTCTCCTTACTGAGAATCCCTTTTCTCTTGCCATTTGGCTAGAATTCTCAAGTGGCATTAAAATAATAGTCTCATGGTATACTCAATGATCAGTTTTTGAAACATCATAATTAGCCCCTTTAAACTCTAAATATAGAGAACCTCACAAACAGAACCACGTCTTATTTATTCTCATCCCAATGCCTATTCCTAGTGTCTGGCAATTGGGATTACTCAATAAATGCTTGTTGAATGAAGGAATGAGTGAATTAAATTTATTTTTTCTCTTTCCTATTAAGATTAAATATTTCATTTAATCTTGCTGAGCTGTGTTACCTCATTTATAAATTGGATTAGATTATTTCTAAGGTCCCTTTCCAGTGTCAACATTTTGTATCTCTATGATTCTATCTTGGGTTGGTTGTAGTAGAAAATGGAGCCCTACCTCCTTTTTCTCTTAATTATTACTTCTGCCAAGATGGCAGAGAAGATCGAGACTCCTGGGTAATAAGCTCTCTTCAGTCTGGCAGGTTATTTGCTCATCCTAATGGCTGGTAACAGCAATGTGAGGTGGTTTTTGATGGATGGCAAAGGCATCTAGCAGCTCCCACTCTTATGAGTCCATGGTGATTTGGATTGCTCAACATAACATTCTCAGCACTTTCTCTTTTTCTGCTGTGTGTTCTAGAGGTGGTGGAGTGCTGAATAGCTCTTTCAATAGGCAGTTTGTCAGGGAATTTATTCCAAGCCACCTAGCGCTGCTTTAGAGTTACAACGGTCTTTCTCTAGCTGCGCCCTGAGGCTTCAGGGTCACTGACTTTATTTGTGGTGTTGTCATACGTTCTGGTTTGCTTGGAACAGTCCCTGTTAATGCCTGCTGCCTGGTAAAATTGTTAGTATTGCCCCTTTCACTTTCGAAAGTGACTGGTTTGGACAATAAATTATAGGGTTACCTACTAACTTGCTTCTTTTTCCTCCAGAGTTTCCTCCCTTGTATTGAGGTGTACTCATTCCTGGCAGACTTGGATATTGGTAACTGTCCTAATTCCATCTCTTACGCCTCTTGTGGGGCGTCGGGCACAGAAGCAAACAGTCTACTCACTTTCCCAATTTTCTTGAAGCAAAAGTAAGAGCCAATTGAAGTTTTCTGGGTTAAAAACATGTGACATTTTTTTTTTCCTCCAAGAGATATGAAGATAGAGCAAAATACTAATAACAAGAATCACAATAACAACGTAAATATATTTTTAATTTTTGAAAAAATCTATTAGGTTCTAAATAGTAAAGGGATTGTCTGTGATATAAATGAGGACATTAAAAATTCTTCTGATCCTTTTTTCTTCGTGGAATCATCTTTTTCATGTGTTTCCAAGTGTGGTTCCTTCCTGGTTGGTCCCCCCAGTTCAGAGCCATTATAGACAGTGTGCTTCAGGGATGTGGAAATAAGGAAGAGGCCCAAGTCTATTATGGAGATTATATGAAGTACACCTACAGTGCATTTCATAAGGAAAAAGGATAAGGAACAAGCAGGAAGAGGAAAACAAGCTAAGTGCTGCAGTCTTCTCAAGGGATTTGGAATTTGCCCTAGGCAGTGAAGGATAGATGGGGTTTCTGCAGGAAGAGAGGGGTTAAAATGTTGGGAGTGAGTGAGCCTGCCCAGGGTCTTTTTTTTTGTTTTAAATATATTATTATGTTTTTAAAGGAACTTTAGATTACATAAATGTTACACCAAAAATATAGGGGATTCCCATATACCACCCCCCCCACATTAACAACATCTTTCATTAGTGTGGTACAGTTGTTACAATTGAACACATATTTAAGTATTGTGCTAACCATGAACTATAGTTTACATTATAGTTTACACTTTGCTCCACAAAATTTTATAGGTTTTGACAAAATGTATACTGGCCTGTATCCATCATTACAATGTCATGCAGGAAATTCCAATGTCCCGAAAATGCCCCCATGTTGCACCTATTTTTTTCTTTCCTCTGCCTCCCCTCAGAACCTCTGGTGGCCACTGCCTTTATATAATGATACAAGTTCTTACATTGCTAGAATAATAAAAAGTCTACTTTAGTATACAATTTCTTGATAAGCAAGGAGAAAGGTGAAAGATTAGATGACTGGGGTCAGAAAGAAAATTTGAGATTTTGGAGGTGAAGCAGTTTGAACTTTCAGGTATTCAGCCTTCTATGACATGGCCCTTTTATTGGGTTTTGAATATAATTTTCAAAACCGTTATTAAGGTTATTTATTGTATCTCTGTAGAGGAGCTTTCCTCCAAAGACAGGTAAGGATAAAACAGAAAGTAAAAAGCTTTATTGCTGTCTTTCCTCCTCCCACTCCTCTGGTATGTAGAACATCAGGGAGTAAGGAGGGAGAGAGGTAAAGTATAGGGTTTGGCTGCTGCTGGCTTGCTTATCCTGTTGCGTGTCCTTAGGAAAACTGCAGTGTTTTTCTCAGAGGAGTGAGAATTGTCAGCTTTGGGTACAGAGCTCTGGGCTCTAGTTTGGAAAATGAAATTTTTGCAGGGTTGCTCCTTGTAGCCCATGGTGGGGTGGGGGAGGTATGGAGGGTGGGAGGAGTAGGATATGTCCCTGGGGATGCTCATTTTTGGAGGAGCTTGTTGGAAGCTTATATCCATTCAGTTGGGTATAGCCTAGAGCAGGGGTTCTTAACCTTTTTTGTTCCACAGACCCCTTTGCCAGTCAGGAAAACCACGGACCCCTTACCAAGTCCACACTATATTGTGTGTTATTTAATAAATATATCACACCCGCACCAACACGTCACCACAAGAATAATGTGTTTTTTGAATTTCCATTCAAGCTCACAGACTGCTTGTTAAGAACCCCTGGCCTAGAGGCATTACTGCCAGAACCTTGGATCATCAATCCTTGCAGACTTACCCTTCACCCAGGGTGGAGATCCTAGCTTTTCTGTCTCTCCTCCCGTCTGCCTTTTCTGGTCTCTTAGTTCTGTAGGCCTAGGCATAATATGCTCTGGGCTCTCTCTCAGGACATAATATGTTTCAGATTTTTTTTTAGCATATGTCCTCTCTGCCCATCCCAAGTGGTTTTACAGGCATGAATTTATAATCATATGCATATATGGACTAATAAAAATTCACCTGTTTACTCATTCAACAAATGTTTCTGGACCTTCTACTGTGTCCTACACTGTTTTAGGTGCTATAATACAACAGTGATAAAAACAGATAAAGCCCTTCATAGAGCTTAGATTCATGGAAGGGAAGCAAGTGGAGCACCAGATAATAAACAATAAACATAATAACTAAGTAAATTATATAGTATGTTAGAAGAAGATAAATGCTATAGAAAAAAGAAAAATTAGATGATGGTCAGGGGAATTGGGAGTGGAGAGGAAAGCAGACACTGCAGTAGTAAGTAGGGTGATCAGGAGAGACCTCGTTGAGAAGGTGAGATTTGAGCAAAGACTGAAGGGAGGATAGAGAGTTGGCCAAGCAGTTATTTTGCAGAAGAACATTTAGCAGAGGGAAGAGCAAGAGCAAAGCATGTTCAGGAAACAGCAAAGAGGCCAGGAGATTGGAGTGAAGTAAGTGTAGGGGAGAGCAGTTGTGGAAGAAGCCAGAGAGGTAACGTGGTGGATCATTTAGGGACTTGCAGGCCATTGAGGGTCTTTGGCTGTTACTCTGAGTGAAATGGGGGCCCATATCAGGATTTGGGGCACAGTACTGTCGTGATCTAAATTATACTTGAAAAGTGGGTGAGGATAGAAGCAGGAAGACCTGAAAGGAGGCCCCTGCAGTACTCCACTAGACAACAAGCACTTCAGATATAGAGCATGAATTATTTCTCTGTACTTTTGGTACCTCCCACAGGCCTGTCATAACTTCATTAAATCTTTTGTTATTGATTTTAAGATGAAACATTATTTTATGTACATTATTTTATGCTACCACTTATTGAATTGATTTATTATGACTTTAATTTGTATTTGATATTTATTGAAATAGCTATTTTGGGCTATTTAGACATAAATGTTTTTCATTTAGCACTACTGTCTGTAGTGGCAATTCCTGGCTTGTGAAAGGCAACACTTTTCATATATCTCAGTAAAAAACATAATAAGCTTCATCTACTGGTAGGTATCATATTTTCTTAGGTGTCAAAAGCACTTGGTCTTATTTTGCAAGAAAATATGGAATTGCAATCATTCTTCCAACAATGACTACATGCTTCATTAATATTAAATTTATGCCCTGTCACCAGGATTCCTTTTCTGCATGTATAATAACATTTCATTTCAATGCTGGATCAGTTTAATATTTTTGAAGATATTTTAAACAATTAAACTCTACAAATATTGTATTAACAATGCACATAAATCAATTGAAGAGATCAAAATAGGAAGAACTGTGACCATGCTCACATATGTGTGGACTTTGAAAACAACATCAAAACTGTCCCCTGGTTGACAGCGATTATAGAATGGCATTTATTGTAAGGAAAATTTTGATTTTTAAGTTGCTAAATTGTAAAAAATGTCCAACTTAGAATCATTGAAACATGGTAGTAGATATTCAACAAATGTTTAACAGCTGCAAGTATGATTCCCCACTCCCTGCCATGTCCAGATGTATACTTCTGGCTCCAGGCTGCACTGCATTTTAAGCTGTTCATACATTGCTAGTCCTTTTGCAGTCTTAGTTGCAATATATACATATATATATATTTCCTGCCCAGCATCCCTTCCTTTAGGGAACTGCCCCTCTCACATGTGCTCTGTCCATATGGTTTGTGTGGGCTTGATTTTCACCATCACCCAAAACCTGGGTGAAGGGAGAGCCTTTTCCATCAGGTCAGAGTGATTCGTTCAGGGATAGTCCAAGCCAGGCCAGACCTCGACTTTGATCTGAGCTATCAGGAAACCATCTCTTTTTCTTTGGTGTTATAATCTTTTAGGACCTCAAAAGCCTACAACTTCAGGTGGCCACTTATAACAGGGACAGTCTTCCCTGAGGATGAAATCTACACAGTGGCAAGCAGAATTGAGATGGGGGGAAAGTTTTCTGATTAGAACATCCGATCACCTAGATCTAGCCATAATTGAAGCTAGTTTTATTCCTGGAGTTTTCTGTTCTATGGCCAATATTTTTTATTCCTTTGAGGGTGTTTTGATTTAAAACTGAAAATGCCCTTGATGATACAGATATAAAAACATTTTCCTATCTATTGCTCCCCACCCTCTTCACAGTAAATATAGAATGTGTAGAATGTGGGCTGTCATTCATTTACCATTGATACTGTGTATGGGTCCAGGACTTGGAAGGATGTCCTGCTATCACCCTTAACCCATATATCTCTGAATTAATCTGAATTGACTATACAGCTTACTGTCAAAGCCAGTTGTAAATTAGGATCTTCACTTCTTCTTCCAGGCCAGATTCTTAGCTCAGTTTTCTTAATCATTGAGTGATGGATGGTTTCTTGCTCTTAGATACTCTTGATACCTAGTGTGGACTCCTACTCTCGTTTTCAAAGCTGGAATGTTTATGCCTCCCATAAAGCTCTGCCCTCTGTCCTGATGAATATTTCCAATTCTGAGTTCATTTGCAATGCAGAGAGTTCAGTGATGCCCCAAGCTTATTTGATGGCTAAAACTTTTCAAGATCAGATTATGAACTCTGTCTACTTTTCTACATTCTCTTCGGTGACTCAGATATTTTCAGTGCAGATTCAATTTTCCCCAACCTTTCCTAATTGCAATCTTGTACCATGTAAGGTGGTAAGGTGTGGTGGGGATAAGGATAAGTTTCAGAGTCAGAGAGACCTGAGTTCAAATCCTGACAGTGGTACTTCTTAGTTATTTGGTATTCAGTAAATTGTTTGAACCCTCCAATCCTTAATCTGTAAAATGGGGGTGAAAACTTGTTCCTAGCTCAGACAATTGTTGTGAGGTTTAAATGTATCTATCTATTGTTCTATGTATCTTTTTCTCTCTCTCTCTCTCTCTTTCTCCTATCTAACCTCTCTATCTGAATCTATCATGCCTGACACTTAGTAATTTCTCATAAATAGTAGCCATCGTTAAAAAATTGCCTATCACATTGTTTATGAATGGTTTAGTATGATTTGTGTTTTATATTAAATTTTATATCACACAGATTTAGTTTTTTTTATTATTTTCTCATTCTTTCACATATGCACAACACCAGAACTCAAGAACAGTTATACTTAATTTAAGGCAGCAAATTCTGGATCCTTGTAAAACAAAAATCCTTCTAATATTGCAGACAAATCCACATATCTTGCCCTACAATAAAAATAGAGAAAACTCTGAAAGCAAGTCAGAATGGTAGTAGAATTTATTACCTAAAAGACAGAACTTGGCCAGGTTCTGCCATCTCTTATAGGTTCAATATGTCTCTACAGAATTCTTAGCTGCAGATAAAGTAATCTGGTCTGATTTATATGGCCCCAGTTTAAGAAATCTCCAGAAAGTAAGGTTCATTCCAATTCTTTATGTTAGGCATTTCATTGGCAGTGGCTTTGTGTCCAAAAAAGATATGGATAAGAGGATATAAAGGACTGTTCTCTCTATGCAATTTTCTTTTGCTCAGTTCCTTCTTCAATATGTAGTGATATCTCCTGAGCTCTATTAATCAGGGATTTAAAAAAATAGTTTTCTTAGTACTTGAGAAAAGTGCCAGATTGATTGCCAGGAAGTTTGTGTCCTCTTAATGTAGCATAATTATCTAAATTCAGTCTCTTCTTTGCATGCTTCTTATGCTTATCGGAATTATGCAGCCTCAGGAAGAATTACTATCAAACAAGAAAAGTGAATCCTGGCATTCATAAATACTATGGAAAAGAAACAAAGGTGATTAAAGATTTAGACTTATGGTAAAATTATTAAGAATTATTTATTATAGAGCTTGTTTCTTAACCTTTTATGGGTTACAGACACTTTAGAGAAATTCATGAGTACTTTCTCCACAAAAACGCAAAAACACATGTAGGCAAAACAATTTTGCACATAATTTTCAAGGTATTATGAATTGAATTCCTGGAAGCTCATCCAGGTTAAGATCCTCATTTTGATTTCATAAAATCATAGAATCCTAGAGTAGGACTGTATATTAGAGGCCATTTAGATAAATCTCCTGTCTAATTCAGGGTTTCTCAACCTTAGCACTATGGACATTTGGACTGGGTAATACTTTGTTGTGGAGAGCTGTACCATGTATTGTAGGATGCTTAACAGCATCCCTTTCCTCTACTCACCAGAGGCCAGTTGCTTCCTTCACCCTTTGCCTAGTTGTGACAATCAAAAATGTCTCTAGGCCAAATGTCCATAGATGGAAAATCAGTCAATAGCCACTCGTGTAATTTAACATGGTTTAGAAAGCAGATGATCACCTGACTTCAGAGGGAATGTTCATGAACTCCAAGCTGACACATCTGACTTACTTTGAGTCCCTAGAAAGCAGAACCTGAAATAAGGACTTAAGGGCAGGTAGTTCATTGAGGGCGAGGGTGGGGACCTTGGATGTACAAATTAGAGAGTGGAGAAAGTGAGATATAAAAGAGGGGGAAAGCCAATATAGTTTGTACTAATGAATAGGTTACAACTTAGACAACTGGGACTCAAATTAAAGCAGGTATTCCCTGATGAACAGTACAGAACCTGCCTTAGAAGTGTTCCACTAAAGAATCGAGAAGCAGGGGGTAGTTATTCTCTGTCTCCTACCTCTCATTGGTTGAGATTATCCCATGTAGAATTCAATCCCAATACTCCCAGTCTGCCATGCAGGCAGGCTGAGCTAGCTCTTGTGATGCTGGAGAAAGCCTTCACACAGAGCAGCAAGGAAGAAGGTATTTAAAATGGACAGCTGTCTGTCTGAAGAGAAACCGTCCAACTGAACTCAGAGGTACTCCAAGGGGATTTCAGGCAGGCCATCAATAGCATCTACACAACATTCCATTTTATGTTTCAATTATTATAACTATGTTTTCTCAGCGATTTGCTTTCTTATAACTATGACCCAAAGATTTAGCTTGTCATCTATTTCAAGGTTGGGTAAATTTGGTGTATGGGCCAGATTCGGCTTGCTGCTTGTTTTGTATGGCCTGTGAGGTAAGAATAGCTTTTACAATTTTAAATTGTTGAAAAAAATCAAAAGAAGAATCGTCTTTGACACATGAAAGTTATATGACATTCAAATATCAATGTCCATAAATAAAGTTTAATTGAACACATTCATGCCCATTAGTTTATGTATTGTCTATGGCTGCTTTCCAGCTACATTGCTAAAATTGTGTAGTTGCAACAGATACCATATGGCCTGCAAAGCCTAAAATATTTACTATCTGGCTGGTGGTCTTTTATAGGAAAAGTTGGCCGACCTTTGATCTATAACAACAAAGAATAAATCTATTTCCTTTTCCAAATGACAGACTTAGAACATTTTAAGACATCTTTCATGTTTTCCTTCCCTTTCTTGCCTTTTACTTTTCCAAGATGAATTTTTCAAATTTTCTTTAACTGTTTATCATTTGGCATTATTCCAAGATCCTTTAGTCTCTTGGTCACCTTTCCCTAAATACAATCTATTTTTTTGTTTCTTTTGTCAATGTTTCTCTTAAAATTTGACTCTCAAAATGGAATATAGAATAGCTTTTATAATATGCAGTTTAAACTGTTAAAAGAATAGTGACAGTATTCCCTGTGTTGGATATTCTACTTTGTAAATGCAGTCTGATTCCATTAGACTTTTGGAAGACTCATTACAATGTCAGCTCATAATGAGCACTGAATCAACTAAAATGCATTTTCACATAAATTAGTCTTCCATATAGGTATATTATTTTTGACATTAAGTACTCTTCCTTTTTACCTATTAGATTTGTTCTTTATAAATAACGTTTATCTATTATCATTTTAAGGATCATTTATTGATTTTAAATATCTGTTAAAATTAAAAATCCATTGTTATAAATGAAAATCTCTCTGCTTCTATTCATCAACCCATGATTTGAAATCTCATTCATTCTTGGACAGCAGCTTCAATGTGGAATCGCTACAGGTCAAAGTTAATTTTCTATATTGTTATATTATAAACTGGGGTCCTTATAGCATATTAAATTATTGACCCTAATGCTTCACTCCTTTGAGCAGTTATACAACCACATTATTTTTATAGTCTCATGGTGGTATACAGTACTGTACTTCTCTGCCTCTTGACATTGAACTTGGCCATGTGACTTGCTTTGACCAATAGGACATTAGCAGATGTGAAATGTGCTTCTGTGGCTAGACTTATCCTCTGGGAGTTTCTGACGACTCCAAGGTAGGAGCTGACCCTTCAGTGTTGGCCACAAAATGACACATGTATAGAGTTTTTCCAGCTGACCTGCAGATCTGCAGCCTGAGGGAAAGACTTCTTCCTTCGGCCAATCAAACTGTAGACTTGTTAGTGAGAAAAATAAATGCTCAAGCCATTGAGACTTTGAGGAATTTTTGTAGCTCACATAATTTTGAAAATGACTAAATAATTTTAGAAGTAGGGTATTGCTATATAAAAAATTCAGTGGCATTAGCTTTAGGAATGGGCTGCAAGGTAGAGAAGAAACTGTTGTAGGGGCTTTTTAAAAAACCTTATTTCTTTTCTTTTCTTTTTTATTATTATTTTTAAAGAAGCTTCAGATTACATAAATGTTATTTCAAAAATATAGGGGATTCGCATATACCCCACTCCCTCCCCCTCCTATAGGGGGTTTTAAAAACTGCTACCTATGTTATTTAGTGGCAAAATATTGGATGAAACTGTTGTCTGTGGTACCTTGAAAGAGAGAAAGATGTATATTATCATCTTATAGCCTTGGGCAAGAGAGTTTTGAGGCAGAATGTTGAAAGGTTGAGCTGATTGACACTGGCTGTATTTGATAATGTACTCTAAGACAGAGATGAATTCAGAAAAGAACTTGCTGGTTTGCAAGCAGAATTTAGAGAGAATGTGTATGTACCAGATATTCTAATGTTGGATAATGAAATTGTTTCTGACCTAGTGAAAGATAAGGCCATTATGACTAAGCCTTATGAAAGAGACCAAATTCATGGTGCTTCTAGTAAGAAATGGCCTCAGAGTAAACACTAAAATTAAAAGTGAAAGGATTAAGATGCTGCCTAGTAAATAATTTCAGCTGTAAATTATGTCTCCTAAAAAAGAATTAAATGAATCTTGACAATCTCAAAGTACCTAAATTAGAGGGGCATGTCTGAAAAAGAAGAGTGTAGGTATAGCTTTTGGCACATGGAATTGACCAGAATCAAATACACAGGAAATCCACAAAGTCTTGAGAAATATGTAATGACAAAAGGGCCATAGGCTTGAATAACAGAGATGGACCGTTTCTTCCTACTTTTCATAAGTAGGAAGCAAGCTGAGAATACTGCTCAGTTGTTTAGAATGGCATATTCTTTTTTTTTAAATTTATTATTATTATTTTTTAAATTTTTAGTTTTTTAAAAGATACGTTACATAAATGTTACATAAAAAAATAAGAGATTCCCACATGTCCCGCGCCCCACATCTCCCACACTTTCCCACATTAACAACATCCCTCATAAGTGTGGTACATTCATTGCAACTGATGAACACATTTTGGAACACTAAGCAGGGATTACAGTTTACATTGTAGTTTACACTTTCTCCCACCCATTTCTGTAGGTTTTGGCAAGATATATAATGGCCTGTATCTGTCATTGCAGTGTCATTCAGGACAATTCCCAAGTCCTGAAAATGCCCCTTTATTACACCTGTTTTACCCTCTCCCTGCCCTCAGAGCCTCTAGTGGCTCTGCCTCCACATCAATATTGTAATTTCTTCCATTGCTAGAATCACAATAAGTCTATAGTAGAATACCAGTAAGTCTACTTTAGTCCATAGTTCATTCCCCAATCCTGAGGATTCTGGGATGGTGATGTCCACTCTACCTCTAACTGAGAGGGTGCTTCAATCCCATAGGGCCTATGTATGAGACTCTCTTGCTTGCAGTTGTAGACTATCTTGGTTCCTTGGTATGGTGGCTGTCCATCATCACCTCCTTGTTAGTTGTCCTGAGTGAGAACAATGAACTGGAGAGTAGGTGTTGTATCTCTGTTGAGATTCAGGGCCCAGGTGGCACATGGACAGCCCAAAGATATAAGTCCCTTGGATGTACACCTACCAACTCTAGTACTAATTATAGGTTCAAATAGAAGGACAGAAGAGGCATGTGTAGGGAAAGCACAACTGAGCCCAACTCTGTCACCCTGGGAAGCATAAATTCCAAAGAAGGGCCCATTGGCAAGGCACCTAACTCTTGAGCTATCTGCCCTGACTATAGTATCTGGATGTCTCCAGAGCCCTCAGGAGCCTGCTATTTGTGGTAGTATCTACTTTGGCAGTCAATGAGATCCTGCTGAGATGTGCATTAGTGTAACCTCTGGGATGACTTCCTGACTCACTTTGAAGTCTCTTAGCCATACAAACTCATTTGTCTTTACCATTTCCCCCTTTTGGTCAAAGTCTTTTTCCAGTTACATTGCTAGTAATCCCTCGGTGCGAGGGAGGCTTATCCAGGGAGTCATGTCCCACACTGGGGGAAAGGTAATGTATTTATATGCTGAGTTCGGCTTAGAGAGAGGCCACATTTGAGCAACAAGAGCTCTCAGGAGGTAACTCTTAGCTACCCTATAATCCTAGGCTAAGTTTCAATTTCAAGAGTAAAGGTTCATAAGCACAGTCATCAATATCAAAGGCCTGTGAATAGACCATCTTCATTCACTTGTCATTGCCCCTGTACTCAGGGGATTCTTGCTGTTCCATTAGAGAATGTGACAGAGCTCCCCAGGATGGGAATTTGATATTCTTTTGGTTATTGTGTGAATCTCCACCCACAGTGACAATGCTCCATGGACATTTGAACTCATTTATATGCCTTATATATATGCCCAGGTGAACTTCTTCCCATGTATCCCCCATCACTGACACCCTGCACCAATGATCCTCCTCTGTCACAGTTGTAACCCTTCTGTGATCTAAAACCTCTTCAAAAAATGAAGCCAATAAAATGGCTAAATATCATTAATAAGAAAATGAAATAATAATGATAGTTTTAAAACTAAGAAATAAAATGTGAAAAAATTTAAAAAGATAAAAATGAAATTAAAAATTTTGGATAATAAAAACATAATGAAAAAATATTTAAAAAGTTTTTTTTCACATTATGCCTTTCATCACTGTAAAATCTGTTGTCCTGTACATACAATGACATTTTCTTCCATTTATTCCTCCAGTGTCTTACTTTTTTCATTTTGTCTTCAAAGAAGTTTTAGTTTACAGAAAAGTCATGTACAGAATATATGGGACTCCGACTTCCAGGAAGATGGCAGACTAGTAAGACATGGGAATCTCTTCTCCAGAAAAAATACCTACAGGACAGCTGAAACAGCCCCGAAAGATCTTCTAGGGTTTAGGAAAGCAGGTGAAGGCTGCATGCCACCCAGAGGAGAAAAGGACAAAAGAGGGAAATTCTGATGATAGAACCATGAGTTGGAACCAGTGGCAGCTGCTGATGCTGGCACCCTCCCCCCCACGCTAAAGACTCTTTAGAATTCTTGGGCCTCTGGGCCTGCGACTATAGACAAAGGGGGCTCCAGGGATCTACCACCCCAGGAAAGGGGAGAAAGAGGAACACAGCCTAAGGCTGACTCAGCTTCTGACCCACAAAGTTGGTCTGCTATGCCCCACAAGCCCTTCCAGGCCAGGTGAGACCACACAGTGGTTTGCCCTGGGAGCTGGTGAAGGACTGGAGAAATCCTACCCTTGCAATCTCTCTCTCTTCTAGCCTGGACTAATTGTTGAGGACTCCACAGGAAAGGGAAGAGAGAGGGACACAGCCTAAGGCTGACTCGGCTTTTGAGTCACAATTTGGTCTGCTGTGTCCCAAGAGCCCTTCCAGGCCGGGTGGGGCTGTGCCATTTTTTGCCTTGGAGCCTGCAAGGGGCTAAAGATATACGACCCTCCCAATCTCCTCCTCTACCAACAGGGACTGATTGTTGAGGACTCAGAGGGAAGTGGAAATATTTTCTAGCCAAGAAAAGGGAGGGGGCTGCCAGAGAAGGCTAGAGAACTGTCTTAGAGAAAGTTTGAATTACAAGGCTCCTAGCCTCCAGTCAGGAAGCTCTATCACATTGATCTGGTCTGTGTTGCAACAAATACACTCTGACTAGGCATTGAATTCAGAACTGCCAAAGAGCTCCATCTCCTGGCAGACCAAGGAAGTGCACACAAGAAAATTAAAAATAAGTAGGAGAGGCTTTTTCTGACCTCTATAGCCTCCCTGCCCAAGGCCATAGGAAATGACTCTACAACCAATTACTGGGTCCAGTGCCCAGTTTTGAGCAACCAGCAGGACAATCCTGACAATCCAGGTTGAGCCAAAAATCAAAGAGCTGTGGTAACTCACAGCCTCCTGCCACTAAATTCCTATAAAAGAGAAAGAGGTTGAGCATCTGAGTAAACTACATCCTAACCAGATGCCTAAACACCAGCAAAAAATTACGAGCCATACTAAGAAAATAGAAGACATGGCCCAAGAAAAGGAATACATCAAAGTCCCAGAAGAGATGCAGAATTTGAGAGAACTAATCAGCGAGATGCACACAAATTTCCAAAATCAAGTTAATGAGTTGAAAGACAATATAGTTAAAGAGATAAATGACATCAAGAAGACATTGAGCGAACACAAAGAAGAATTTGAAATCCTGAACAGAAAAGTAACAGAGCTCATGGGAATGCAAGACACAATAGGTGAGATCAAAAACACATGAGGCATACAACAACAGACTCGAAATGATAGAAGAAAGAATAAGTGATACCGAAGACAGAACAGCTAAAATTGAAGAGAGAAAGGAACAGAGAGAGAAAACAATGGAAAAAATTGAGCAGGGGCTCAGAGAGTTGAATGACAACACAAAATGCAACAACATATGTGTCATGGGAGTTCCAGAAGGAGAAGATAAGGGAAAGGGGGCAGAAAGAGTATTTGAGGAAATAATAGTTGAAAATTTCCCAACTCTCACAAAAGAAATGAACTTACCTGTCCAAGAAGCACACCGTACCCCAATCAGAATAAATCAAATAGACCTACGCCAAGACACCTACTACTCAGAATGTCAAATGTCAAAGATAAAGAGAAAATTCTCAGAGCAGCAAGAGAGAAGCAAACGATCACGTACAAGGGATGTCCAGTAAGACTTAGTGCAGATTTCTCTTCAGAAACCATGGAGGCAAAAAGACAGTGGTATGAATAAATTAGGAAACTGAAAGAAAAAAACCTGCCAGCTGAGAATCTTTATCCAGCAAAACTGTTCTTCGAATACGAAGGTGAATATAAAATATTCACAAACAAATAGAAACTAAGAGAGTTAGCAAAAAAAATACACCTTTGCAGGAAATATTAAAGGAAGCCTTAGAACCTGAAAGAAAAAGACAGGAGAGAGAGGCTTGGAGGCGAGTATAGAAGAAAGAATAGCAGAAAGGATAACCAAAAGAGTAAAGAGACAAAAACAAGATGACATATGAAAACCAAAGAATAAAATGGAGGAAGTAAATAGTGCATTAACAGTAATATCATTGAATGTGAATGGATTAAACTCCCCAATCAAAAGATACAAGCTGATAGAATGGACAAAAAAAAACATGAGTCATCCATATGCTGCTTACAAGAAACTCACCTTAGACCCAGGGATACAAACCTGCTGAAAGTGAAAGGTTGGAAAAAGATACTCCACGTGAATAGTAACCAGAAATGAGCAGGGGTAGCTATACTAATATCAGACAAAACAGACTTTAAATGCAAAAAAGTTATAAGAAATACAGAAGGCTATTATATATTAATAAAAGGGACGATCCACCAGGAAGATATAACAGTCATAAATATCTACGCACCTAACCAGGGTGCCCCAAAATATATGAGACAAACTCTGGCAAAACTGAAGGGAGAAATAGACATTTCTACAATAGTCATTGGAGACTTCAACACCCCCCTCACTTCATTAGATAGAACAACTAGACAGAAGATCAACAAGGAAACAGAGAACTTGAACAATATGATAAACAAGTTAGACCTAACAGACATATAGAGAACACTGCATCCAAACTCAGCGGGTTATACATTCTTCTCAAGTGCCCATGGATCTTTCTCCAGGATAGGCTACATGTTAAGTCACAATGCAGCTCTCAATAAATATAAAAAGACTGAAATAATACAAAGCACCTTCTCAGATCGTAGTGGAATGAAACTAGAAATCAATAATAGACAGGAAAAAAGTAAATTCGCAAATGTGTGGAAACTGAACAACACACTCCTAAATAATCGGTGGGTCAAAGAAGAAATTGCAAGTGAGATCAGTAAATACATTGAGACAAATGAAAACGAGGACACAACATATCAAAACTTATGGGATACAGCAAAGGCAGTCTTGAGAGGAAAATTTATAGCCCTAAATGCCTATATTAAAAAACAAGATCCCTTTAACATCAGGAACAAGACAAGGATGCCCACTGTCACCATTTTTATTCAGTATTCTACTAGAAGTTCTAGCTAGGGCAATTAGACAAGAAAAAAAAAAAAAAAAA
>JAQZBX010005491.1:0-56240 GCA_029593785.1 Cabassous unicinctus
ATTTTAAAGGTGCTTAGATTACCTAATTATTACTCAGAAATTACAAGGATTCCCATGTTCCCCGCCTCCCACACCTCCCATAACATCCCACACCAACATCCTTCATCAGTGTGGAACATCACCCATAATGGATATACACATCCTAGGGCTTTGCCACCTAGCATAGACCGCATTTCACATCATAGACGACCCTCTCTCCCACACAGTTCTGCACGGTATATGCTGATGTAAAATGGCCTACATCTGTTGCCACAATGCCACTCATGACCACCCCCAAGTCCCAAAAAACCCCTGTATTTCGACTGCCTCTCCCCTCCCTGCCCCGAAAATGTCCAGTGGCCACTGTCTCCACCTCACTGTTACAATTTCTTCCATTGCTTGAATCCCAATATACGACAGAACACCACCAAGTCCATTCTAGTCCATAGCTCTTCCCCCAATCCTGGGGGTTTTGGGATGGTGATTTCCACTCCACCTCCAAGTGAGAGAAGGTTTATATTCCATGGATATGGTGGATGGGATTATCTTGCCTGCAGCTGCAGGCCCCCTCCGTTCCCTGGGATGGCCGTTGCCCATAGTCATCTCCTCACCAGGTGTCTTGGATGAGTCCATTGAGCTATAGGGTAGGGGTTGCAGGTGCACCGAAATTGCAGGCACAGCTGGCACATAGGTAGGCCAGAGACTCCAGTCTCTGGAGGTACACTTAAAACTCAAGCATCACATATAGGTTTGAATAGAAGGGACTAAGGGACCATGTGCAGGGAGGATTTATTTGAGTCTGACTCTGTCACTCTCAGGAGCACAGATTTCAAAGAGGAGCCCACTAATAAGGCATCCATCTCTGGGGCTATCCCCACTTATATAGGACCTGGGTGTCTCCAGAGCCCTCAGGAGCCCCACTGAATGGGGTGACATCCACCCTGGTAGGAATGAAGTTTTGACACACACACACACACACAACACTTGAAGACCTTAGTTGAGTAAAGTAAGCCAATCACTAAAGGACAAATTTTGCATGACCTCACTTATATGACTTAAGCATGTTGAGCAGACTCACAGAGATAGAGTTGGGAAGATATGGTACCAGGAGACACAAAGGGATTGAGAGTGTTGAGCCAATGCTCAATCTGGGCAGAACCTATGATAAGGTGGAAGGGATGGTTTGGCAGTGGATGGAGTTGATGATGGTGCAGGGATGTGAGAGGGTCAATGGTGATGGAGTGTAAGGGTGAGCAGGGTTTTGGGGGTGGGTTGGACTATCCATAGAACTGCGGGGAGAGCTGGAGGAAGGAACAATGGAACTCTGGGGAGGTGGAGGTCTGTGGTTGAAAATACAATTGTGGGAATGTTCTTTTGGTAAATATAGCAGGGGAGGGTCACTGGTGCATGATGTTTCCAGGGGGGATGTGTGGAAATGGGTGCTCCTGGTGCATGCTTCAGTGGAATATGAATGTGTTCATCTTGTCATAGGGGGTATTATCTCAGTAGGTGGAGACCCACACAATATACAACAAAATATTAAACTCCCATTCTGGGGAGTCCTGTTACATTTTCAAATAGAGGGGCAAGAATCTCTCAAGTACATAGGCAGTGCCTGATAAAAGAAAACAGACCAATATGTCAAGCCCTCAATATTAATGCATCTAACTATGAACCTTATTCTTGTAAAACTGGACCTTATCCTTATTAATAACTATTGCCTATGAGTTACCTCCTGAAAACCTCCTTGTTACTCAAATGCAACCTCTTTCTAAGCCAAACTCAGCAAATAATCATGCTACCTTCCCACTGGCATGAGACTTGACTTTCAGGGATGAGCTTTCCTGGCACCAAGGGATTAATACCAAGCACCAACCAGTGATGCATTTGGAGAAATACCTTAACCAAAAGGGAGAAACACCAAGTACAACAGAGTTTTTATGTGTAAGAGATTTCAAAATGAGTCAGGAGGTCATTCCATAGGTTACACTTACACATGACTCAGGCAGATCTCACTAACTGCCACTGTGAACAAAGCCTCAAACAGGGGTGCTCCTGAGGGCTCTAGAGCCATCCAGACACTATAGGCAAGGCACACAACCCCTTGAAATTGGCATCTTGTCAGTGGGCCTTACCTTGAAATATATGACAACCTATTTCCCAATGTAACAGTTAGACTCATTTATAATTTCCCTACATATGATTCTTCTACCCCTTTTATTTGAGACTATAATTAGCACTATACCCATTAAATGTATGTCTCAGAGACTTAAATCTTTGATCTGTTCATATGCTGGCTGAACCTTGAATCTCAGAAGAGTTGTGGCCAACACCTACGCACCAGATCATTGGATCCACCCAGGACAACTAACAAATGATGATGAAGGACAACACCCATCCCAAAATACAGAGAGTATCTACAACTGTAAGCAAAACATTTCCTTCCATCTGCCCCATAAGATCTAAGCCCCTCTCAATCTGAGGCAGAGCGGGCATCACCATCCCCAAATTCTCAAGTTTGAGGAAGGAACAAACATAAGGGGGAATGCAAATATGGACAAATTAAACTATATAATATTGTAGCAATGAAGAACACGTAATATTGTTATAAAGATAGTGGTTACCAGAAGTTCTGAGGGGAGGGGGAAGGAATAATTGGTGGAACACAGTGTCTTTTCAAGGCATTGGAATTAAGTGTAAACCACAGTAAACTATAGACCTTGGTTAGTAGCAATGCTTCAATATTTATTCATCAATGTAACAATTGTACCACACAATTGTAAAATGTTATTAATAGGGGAAGATGTGGGAGGGGGGAGAAGGTGGGTTATATGGAAATTCCTTATGCTTTTGATGTAACTTTTCTATAATCTAAAATCTCTTTAAAAATAAAGTTTCTAAAAAAAGAAAGGGCAATGGCTAAAGGCAAGATGGATGTATCAGACATGACCATTTATCTCCTAGGTGTTTGTATTAGTTAGCCAAAGGGGTGCTGATGCAAAGTACCAGAACTTTTATAAAAGGTATTTATTTAGGGTAAAAGCTTACAATTACAGGGCCCTAAAGAGTCCAACTCAAGGTTACTTCCTTATCAAACTCTGTTGTCATGTGTTGAAGCAAGATGGCGGGTGCCGTCTGTGAGCGTTCAGCCTACCTCTTCCTCTTAAAGCTCCATGGGTCCAAATTATTCCAATTTCAGCTGTAGGCTGGCATAGGGTTCATCTCTCTTCCTAGGGCTCATTTCTTTCTCAGATCAGCTTCTCTGTTCTCTTCACAAGGTTAGCTGTAATCTGTCAGGCAAATGGTTCATGTCTCTTCCTGGGACCTCTGACATGTCCATGGAGCTGTCTCTCTTCCTCTGTGTTCTTCTGTGTATCTACTTCTGTGTTCTTGATTGAGCATCCATTTATATAGCCTACCAAGGGGGCAGGGGCTCAACCCTGCACTCCCTAGTGATGTTGTGATATCAAAGCCCTTATCTTAACATAATTTTATCAAAGGCATCTAAGCTAAATCTAACACAATCAAAGGGTATCATGCCCAGAGGAAAAGATGAGTTTAAAAACATAATATATATCTCTTTTTGGAATTCATAAATAATATCAAACTGCCACACTCCACCCTCTGAATTCCAAGGAAATCCATGGAAGCTGAGGTCTGGAATTAAGATATCTCCTTGGGCCAAGAGATGAACCCCACCCATGTGTATAGAGAGGGTGAGTTTGCCCTGACTATTGAAAAGGGTGGATGTTCCAGCCTGCTGTTCAGGGAGAGTTTTGCCACCCCAGGCTACAGAGAGGGTGGACCACAAGGGTTGGGGAGAGTGAGGTCAACATCCCATAGGTCTGAGAGAGGTGTGCCTGTCCCCATAGATTAAGGAAGGACAGGCCGCCACCTCATTGCTCTGAGAGGGTTGGACCTGTATGCAGAGATTAGGGAGAATGCTGCCTCCACTTCACTGTACTAAGGGGGTTAAGACTCTACCCGAGAGATTGGGTGAAATGTGGTCATCACCCCAACGTACTTGGAGGGTGTGGTCTGGAGCTTTCCTGTTCTAGCTTTCCACTTGACATCAGTGGATTCCTTGAACATGGTAGCATCTTTATGTTGATTGTAAAGCTGATTTTTTCAGGGGAGTTATACTACTTTTGGTTTTCTTGATTTCTTGACAGATTTTCCCAAATTCAGGGATTTAGAAAACCTTAAATTTCAAAAAAAACCTCAGGAAAGAATTCCTGCATGAAAGTGCTAGTTACATATATGTATATTATAAAATTAGACAAGTGTTCCCTCTATTATTTGTTAACTCTTTGAGAGCAAATTGAGGTCCTAATGAGGATAACAATAACAATGACTTAGTTTTAATATGCACTAATAATTGGACTTCTCCTTCCTCTTCATTTCTCCTCCTCCTGTCCTTTTCTTTCCCCTACTCCCCATGTTCCTTTATTTCTCAAGCATTTACTATGTGCAAGGTGCAGGGCTACATGCTTTACATGTATTTTTCATCAACTTTATTGAGGTGCAATTCATATATAAGAAAATGCAACCTTTGAAACACAGTTCGACAAGTTTTGACAAATTTATAGTCATATGACCAGCACCACAATCATGATGTAGAATATTTTCATCACCCCTGAAATTCTCATTGTGTCACTTTACAGCCAATTGCTCCCCCACCTCCTGCACCAGGCAGCCAATGATCTGCTTTCTATGACTATAGATTAGTTTTACCCTTTCTAGAACTTCATATGTATGAGATTGTCTGGTACATATTCTTTTGGGTCTGACACCTTTTGCCTGTCTTTATGCATTTAAGATTTATTCAAGCTTCTCTGTGTATCAGTAGGTCATTCTTTTTATTAGATTTTTTCTTTTTTCATTTCTTTTCTTTGCTTGCTTTTAATGAGTTGTATTCTGTTGTGTGTATAGACCACAGTTGGTTTATCCATTCACCTATTTGGACATTTGGCATTTGGGTTGTTTCCAGTTATTGTTTATTATGAATAATATTTCTATGAATATTCATGTAGAACTCTTTTGGGTTCATTTCTTTTGGGTAGTTAGGAATGGAATTTCAGGGTGTAGGATTAGAATATTTTGATCTTGTAAGAAACTGCCAAACAGTTTTTGAAAATGGAAAAAACATTTTACTTTCCCATCAGCAATGCATGAAGAGTTACAGAGGTTACACATACTTGCCAATACTAGATATTGTCAGTCTTTTTAATTTTAGTCATTGTATTGGATTAGAATGGCATCTCAGTGTGGCTTTTTAAAAAAATTTAAATTAATTAGTTTTTTAAAATTAAAGGTTGTGAGCTTACAAAACAACCATGCAAAATAATACAGAATTCCCATATATCCCCCCTCTACCAACACATTACATTGTTTGGAACATTTGTTATAGATTATAAAAGAACATGATCAGACTATTACCACTAACTATGGTCCATAATATACACTTGGTATATTTTTCCATACAGCCCTTATTATTAACACTATGTATTAGTACTGTACAGTTGTTATGGTTCATGAGAGAACACTCTCATAGTTGTACTGCTAACCACAGTCCAGCTTCCTCCACATGGTTCTCTGTTATACAGTCCCATGCCTTGTACATTCTACCTAAAGTGGTACTCACGTCCATCACAGTGTTGTGCAGTCATTGCCCCAGTAAACCTTTGAACTATTCCCTTAGTCAAAAAGAAAAAAATTCCATAGCCCTATTATTGATTCAGCATTGATATAGTACCTTCTTTGTCATCGATGCAAGAATATTATAGTATTGCTGTTAACTATATCCATAAGTTACATTATTTTTTCCCCAATCATTAGTATATTTTTACCACCTTGTAAGTGACATTCATTTGTTTTAGTTCATAGAAGAACATTCTTCTATTTGTATTTTTAACCACAATCCTCATCCAACCCCAGGTTCACTACTTTATTCATTCTCTAGATTATTCTCTAGATTTCTTTCAATTGACATTTATATCCCTAGACTACTCCTTTCAGCCACAATCCCTTTCATAAAACAGTCATGTTAGTCATACTCACTATAATGTGTTACCCTCAACTTTATCCATTTCCACACTTTTACAGTCAAACTAATTGAAAATTCTACATACATTAAGCATCAGTACCTCTTCTCAGTCATCATCATATCTCCTAGTAACCTAAATTCTAGGTTTTAACTCCATTGGTGTTTATTCTTCCTATTTAGTTCATATTAGTGAGACCATACAATATTTGTCCTTTTGTGTCTGTCTTATTTCACTTAGCATAATGTCCTCCAAGTTCATGCATGTTCTCATATGTGTCCCAATTTCATTTCTTCTTACAGTAGCATAGTATTCCATCATATGTATATACATTTTGTTTATCCATTCATTGGTTGATGGTCACTTGTGTTATTTCCAACTTTTGGCAATTGTGAATATTGCTACTATGAACATCAGTGTGCAAATATCTGTTCACGTCACTGTTTTCAGTTTTTCTGGATATATTCTTAGTAGAGGGATTGCCAGATCATATGACCATTCTATATTTAGCTTTCTGAGGGTCCGCCAGACTGTCTTCCATAGAGGTTGCACCATACTATATTCCCACCTACAGTGAAGGAATGTTTCTATTTCTTCACATCCTCTCCAGCACATATTGTTTTCCTTTTTTTAATAGTGAGCATTCTATGAGGTATGAAATGATATCTCATTGTAGTTTTTAAAAAGATTTATTTATTTATTTACTCCCCCTCCCGTTATTTTGTGTTTGCTGTCTGCTTTCTGTGTGTTCTTCTGTGTCTGCTTGTCTTCTCTTTATGTGGCACTGGGAACCAACCCTGGGACCTTCTGGAGTGGAGAGAGGATGCTCAATCTCTTGTGCCACCTCAGCTCCCTGATCTGCTGTCTCTCATTGTCTCTCTTCTGAGTCTCTTTTTGTTGCATCATCTTGCTTCGCCAGCTCTCCAAGCAGGCCAACACTCCTGCACAGGCCAGCACTCCACGTGGCCTAGCTCTCCGCTCAGGCTAACTTGCCATGCAGTCCAACTTGCTTTTCACCAGGAGGCCCCGGGAATCGAACCCTGGACCTACCATATGGTAGACGGGAGCCCAATCACTTGAGCCACATCCGCTTCATTCTCATTTTAGTTTTTATTTGCATTTCCCTAAAAGCTAATGATATTGAACATTTTTTCATGTGCTTTTTGGCCATTTGTATTTCCTATTGGGAGAGGTGTTTATTTAAGTCTTTTGCCCATTTTTATATTAGTTTCTTTGCTCTTTTATTGTTGAGTTATATGATCTCTTCATATAGCATGGAAATCCAAACCTTATCAGTTATGTGGTTTCAAATATTTCTCCCATTGAGTGGGCTGCCCTTTCACCTTCTTGACAAAGTCCTTTGAAGCACAAAGTCTTTAAGTTTGAGGAGGTCCCATTTATTTATTCATTTTTTCCTATCATTGTTTGTGCTTTTGGAGTAAGATTTAAGAAACTACCACCTACCAACAGGTCTTAAAGATGTTTCCCTATATTTTCTTCTAGGAATTTTATGGTTCTTGTTTTTATATTTAGGTCTTTGATCAATTTTGAGTTAATTTTTGTATAAGGTGTGAGGTATGGGTCCTCACTCTTTCTTTTGCATATAAATATCCAGTTCTCCCAGCAGTATTTGTTGTTCTTCCCAGCTTGGTGGGTTTGGCGGTCTTGTCAAAAATCACTGGACCATAGATTGTGAGGGTCTGTTTCTGAGCCATCAATTCAGTTCCATTAGTCTATATGTCTATTTTTATGCCAGTACCATGCTGTTTCTACCACTGTAGCTAGGTAATTTGTTTTAAAGCCCAGAAGTGAGAGTCTTCTAACTTTCTTCTTCCTTTTTAAGATGTTTCTGACTATTTAGGGACCACTTAACCTTCCAAATAAATTTGTAATTGGTTTTTCCATTTCTTTAAAAAAGGCTGTTAGAATTTTGTTGGGATTACATTGAATCAGTATATCAATTTGGGGAGAACTGACATCTTAACAATATTTAGTCTTATCATCAGTAACATGGAAAGTTCTTTCATTTATTTAGTCTTCTTTGATTTCTTTTACCAATGCACTGTAATTTTCCGAATACAGGTTCTTTACATCCTTGGTTGAGTTTTTTCCTAAATATTTGGTTCTTTCTGTTGCTATTGTAAATGGAAATTTTCCCCTGACTTCCTCCTCAGATAGCTCATTACTAGTATTTAGAAAAACACTAGTAATGTATTTTTGCACATTAATCTTGTATCCTGCCACTCTGCTGAATTGGTTTATTAGCTCTAGTAACTTTGTTTTAGATATTTAGGATTTTCTATGTATAGAATCATATCATCTGTAAATAGTGAAAGTTTTACTTCTTCCTTTCCAATTTGGAAGATTTTATATCTTTTTCTTACCTGATAGCTCTATCTAGAACCTCTAGCACTATATTGAACATAATTGGCGACAGTGGGCATCCTTGTCTTGTTCCTGATCTCAACAGGAAACCTTTCAGTCTTTCACCATTGAGTTACAATGTTAGCTGTGGGTTTTTCATATATGCCCTTTATCGTGTTGAGAAAGTTTCTTTCAATTACTATATTTTGGAGTGTTTTTATCAGAAAAGGATGCTATATTTTGCCAGATGCCCTTTTTTGCATCAATTGATAGAATCATGTGATTTTTCTTCTTTGATTTATTAATGTGGTCTATTACTCTGATTGATTTTCTTGTGTTGAATCACTGTTGCATGCCTGGGATAAAACCCACTTGATCATGATGAATAATTATTTTAATGTGTTGTTGAATTTGATTAGCAAGTATTTTGTTGAGGATTTTTTGCATCTGTATTCATCAGGGAAATTGGCCTGTAATTTTCTTTTTTTGTAATATCTTCATCTGACTTTGGTATTAGGGTCATTTTGGCTTTATAGAATGAGCTTGGTAGCATTCCTTCCTGTGCTTTTTGGTGGAGTTTGAGTAAGATTGCTATTACATCTTCTTTGAATGTTTAGTAGAATTCACCTGTGAAGCCATCTGGTCCTGGGCTTTTAATTTTGTGGAGTTGTTTGATGACTGTTTCAATCTCTTTGCTTGTGATTGGTTTATTGAGGTCTTCTGTTTTTTATAGGGTCAATGTAGGTAGTTTGTATGTTCTGAGGAATTTTTTGCATTTCATTTACATTGTCTAGTTTGTTGTCATACAGTTTCATAGTATCCTCTTATGATCTCTTTTATTTCTGTGGGATCTGTAGTAAAGTGCCCATTTTCATTTCTGATTTTACTTACTTGCATATTCTCTTTTTTTCTTTGTTAATCTGGCTAAGGGTTTGTCAATTTTATTGACCTCAAAGAACCAACTTTTGGTTCTGTTAATTCTATTTTTTGTTGTTATTGTTCTCATTTATTTCTGCTCTGATCTTTGTTATTTCATACCTTCTGCTTGCTTTTAGAATAGTTTGCTGTTCTTTTTCTAGTTCCTGTGGCTGTGTAGTTAGGTCATTGATGTTAGCTCTTTCTTCTTTTTTAATGTATGCATTGAAGGCTATAAATTTCCTTTTCAGCACTGTCTTTGCTGCATCCCATATTTTCTGATATCTTGTGTTCTTGTTTTCATTCATCTCAAGATATTTATTTATTTCTCTCACAATTTCTCCTTTGACCCACTGATGATTTAATAGTGTGTTGTTTAATCTCCATGTATTTGTGAATTTTCCCTTTTTCTGCCTGGTGTTGATTTCTAACTTTATTCCATTATGATCTGAGAATGTGTTTTGTATAATTTTGATCCCTTTAATTTTTTGAATTCTGCTTTGTGAGCCAACATATACTCTATCTTGCAGAGAGATCCATGAGCACTTGAGAAGAATGCATATTCTGCTGTTCTGGGGTGCAGTGTTCTGCATATGTCTATTAGGTTTAGTTTGTTCATCATATTTTTCAAGCACTCTGTTTCTGTATTGATATTCTGCCCAGATGTTCTACCTAATGATGAAAGTAGTGTATTGAAGTTGCAAACTATTATTGTAGAAATATCTATTTCTCCCTTCAATTTTGCCAGTGTCTACCTCATGTACTTTGGTGCATCCTGCTTAGGTGCATATACATTTATGATTATTTCCTCCTGATGAACTGTCCCTTTTATTAATATATAATGACCTTCCTTGTCTCTTATAATAGCCTTGCTTTTAAAGTCTATTTCGTCTGATATTGATACAGCTACTCCAGTTTTTCTTTTTTGTTGTTGTTATTTGTTTGTTTTTGTTACTGTATGTGTGGAATATTTTTTCCAGCCTTTCATGTTCAATCTATTTGTATTCTTGGATCTTAGGTGAGTCTCTTGCAGACAGTATATAGTTAGCTGATATTTTCTTATCCATTCCTCCAGTCTGTGTCTTTTGATTGGGGAGTTTAATCCATTAACATTCAATGTTATTACTGTACAGGCAGTTCTTACTTCATCCATTTTGACCTTTGGGATTTATCTTTCATATGTTCTTTTCACCACTCTTTTTACACTTTTCCTGATATAATCTTCATTTTCTAGACTGTCTTCCAAGCCTCTCTCTCCTGTCTTTTCTTTCCAGGATGTAGCACTCTCTGTAGTATTTCTTGAAAATCCAGTCTCTGGGTTACAAAATCTCTTGGTTTTTGTTTATCTCTGGTTATTCTAAACTCACCCTCATTTTTGAAAGACAATCTTGGCAGATATAAGATTCTTGGCTGATGGTTTTTCTCTTTCAGTATCTTAAAAATATATCAGTGCCTTCTTGCCTCCATGGTTTCTGATAAGAAATCAGCACTTAATCTTATTGGGCATCCTTTTTGCGTGATGAATCTTTTTTCTCTTGCTTTACTCATAATTCTCTCTTTATCTTTGGTATTTGACATTCTGATTAGTATGTGTCTCGGAGTAGGCTATTTGGATTCATTCAAATGGGAGCATGTTGTACTTCTTGGATGCAGATGTCTATGTTCTTCAATAGGGTTGGGAAATTTTCTACCACTATTTCCTGAAATATTCCTTCTGCCTCTTTTCCCTTCTCTTCTCCTTCTGCAACACCCATGACACATATGTTTGCACATCTCTTGCCATCATTTAGTTCCCTGAGACCCTGTACAATTTGTTTTCATTCTTTTCTTTATCTGTTCTTTTCTATTTGCTTTCAGAGGTCCTGTCTTCAAGCTCACTGATATTTTCTTCTGCCTCTTCAAATCTGTTGTTAGATGCCTCCTGCTTATGTTTTTAATTTCATTTATTGTGTCTTTCATTCCAATAAGATATGCTATTTTTCTATGTATACCTTAACATTCTTCTTTGTGCTCACCCAGTGTCTTCTTGATGTCCTTAATCTCTATAGTCATCTCATTGAATTTATTAAGGAGATTTGTTTGACATCCATGATTAGTTGCCTCAACTCCTTTATGTCATTTGGAGACTTAGTTTGTTCTTTTGACTTGACTGGGCCATATCTTCTTATTTCTTGGTATGGATTGTAATTTTTTATTGGTGTCTCAGCATCTGATTTATTAGATGTATTTTCTTTTGACCCCTTTTCTCTCTTTAGTCTAGGACTTTCTATTTGATTGGTTTTGTGCTAAAACCTCTCTTTAATAATTGGTTCAACTTAATTTGGAACTTTTTAGTGGATCATTCTTCACCAATCTGAATTTTTTCATCTCTTTTTCATCTGTTTATTGCCATTTCTCACTTGCTGGTTGCAGAATAGAAGCTAAGGATGTGGTTGGTTTTGTTAGCCAGGGAGGCTGAAGCTGCCCCATTGCCACAGAAACCCATGAAGCTTTTCCCAATTTTCACCCTTGCCAGTGATAGGGACAGAGCTGCAGCATTGTGCAGTAATACGAACCATGCTGTGAAAGACTCTTTGTAGTTGCCAAGAGAGATTGATAAAGCTATACACCCCTGCCTGGGCTGGGGATGGAGTCACATGTATGGGCAGCAAACTAAGTAATGTGAGCCAAAACTGACCACAGTTGCCTAGGTAAACTGATGAAGCACGGGTCCCATTCTTTCCCTCATGCCCAGGGCAGAGTTAAAATGGAAGCTATTGGCCTCCTTCCAACTTGGATAGGCTCAAACCTTAGCTGTTTTTAGTTTTTGACTTTAGCCAGCCAAAATTGCTAATCAGCACCTGAAATCAGTGCCCAGCCATCTCTTCCTCCCCCATTTTTGGGAAATGGAGCTTTCAACTCCAGCCAGGGAATAGATCTCAAGGCAGCTTGCACCACCATAGGAACCAGCCTCCATGATATGGAGTGCTCGCCTCTTGAATCCTCTTGAATCTTCACTGTAGATTGAATGGCAATCTCATCCTTCCGTTCTTCCAAGGATGTTGCAGGATGCTCTTCTTGTCCCCTGGGCTGCTCAAACAGGTGATTTTGATAGCTCAGGCTTTAGATGAGGTGACTCTTGGAGCTCCTTACTCTGCTGCCATCTTGCCCCCTTCCTCAGGATGTGTCTGAGTGTTCTCCTTATTTTAATTTGCATTTTCCTGATAGCTAATGATGTTGAGTATCTTTTCATGTGTTTATTGGGCATTCATATATATTCTTGTGTAATATATATGTTCAAATCTTTTGTTCACTTTTTAATTGGTTTTTAGGTCTTACTCTTGATTTGTAAGAGTTCTTTATATAGTCTGGATAGAAGTCTTTTGTCAAATACATGTGGAGAAAATCACTCCCAGCCTATGGTTTACCTTTTCATTTTCTTAATATCTTACAAAAAAGATGTTCTAAAATTTGGTGAAGTCAAATAATCAGGTATCATTTTTGTGTGTTCTTTTCATGCTCAGTTAAGAAATAACTTACTCCTATGACACAAAAGATTTTCTACTATGTAGTCTTCAAGAATATTTGTAATTTTAATTTTTAGGTTTAGCTCTATGATCTATCTTGAATTAATTCTTGTGGTTGGTTTCAGTAAGGGAGTAGTTTATTTTACCACATGAATATAGAGTTGTTCCCACACCAATTGTTCTAAGATTCTTCTTTTCCTAATGAATTTTCTTGGCACATTTTGAAAATAATTGACCAAAAATGCATGGGCTTATTATTTTTTTACTCTTCATTCTGTTCCATTGATGTACATGTCTAATATTATGCAAATCTCAAGCTGTCTTGATTATTTTAGCTTTATAATGTCTTAAAATCAACTTAGAAATTTTAGAATCATCTTGCCAATTACTACAAGGTAGCCTGTTGTGATTTTGATTTTGATAAAATGGTCTATAGATGGGAGAATAGACATCTTAACAACATTGAGGCTTCTAATCCATTAACATATTCAGATATAACTCATTGTTTTATGTACTTTGAGGTGTTAAGCTTTTTTTTTTTTCATCATTTTACTCTCTCTCTAATGATTTATTTTGGATAACTTCTTTTGCTATGTCTTTAACTTTTCATTCATTTTTATTAGAGAAGTTTATAGAAAAAGCATGCAGAAATATAGACTTCCCATAAACCCCCATGCCCCAATTATTAGCACCTTGCATTATTATGGTACATTTGTTACAACTGATGATATCATTGCATTATTAAATATAGCCCATGGTTTAAATTAGGGTTCACTGTTTGTGTTGTACATTCCTATGGTTTTATTTTTTAATTTTTTATTGTACTAACATATGTACAACCTAAAATTTCCCCTTTAACCACATTCATATATATACTTCAGTGTTGTGATTTACTTTCACAATGTTGTGCTACCATAATCACCACAATTATCAGTATTATTTCTACCCAAATAAAAACTCTGTACAATTTAAGCACCAATTCCCCATTCCCTTCTCCCACCTTGGCCCCTGGTAACTTGTATTCTGGTATCTGAGTCTATGAATTTGTTCATGTCCAGCAAACTTCTGGCCTATTGTAGAAGACCAATCAAGATTTGTTGAACTGATATCAATATATACATTTGATGTCATAAGGTCCTCAGCTCTTGGTGGGAGGAGAGCTTCAGTCCTGCTTCTACGGGACTTCTACAGCATTCTTGGCTCATGGCCATGCAGCTTCAGTTTGATAGCCTCTCATGACTGGGAGCTTTTTATCACACAAGGCAGCACATTCCATTTTGAAACTCTAGTTAACCATCAAGTTCCCCAGCTAGGACCTAAGTGGATTCTGGGCAGATGAGAAAGTGCACAGACTGTTCTGCAAAGAGAAAGGACATAGCGTGGAACTTGGGAGCCATGAAGAAGACTGCATTTATCACTGGCTGACAGCTTGTCAGAGATGCAGTGCAAGGAACTCATGTATGTTATATGATAGGTAGGGCTGGAACTGGGCTAGACAAGGTAGCCGCTAAGATGCTTCTTAATTCTCAGAGCCTTTGACTCTAGCTTTCTTGTTCCACTTCTACAGTTTGGAAGCTTTATTTGCAGTCAATGTAGAAAGTATAAAAAGTGAATCCTTGGCAGGTGCACCTTCATGCACATTTCCCCCTAGATTTTCTTATCAGTGGTTTATTTAAAGTTTCTCCAATATTTTCCTCTGCACTGTATGATTGAATTTCATCTAATCTGTTTCCACATTTTTCCTCTTATATTTCTGAGTACTTGCTCCACCCTCAAATCCTATCGGGTGCAGTTGATCTGATATCTCAGGAGCCACGAAATTGTGTTCAGTAGCAGGGGTCCTAGAAATCCATGTCCCGAGGTCTCTATATGGACCTTGGACAGACAGCCAAGAAATACAGATCTACTGTGTATGGACTGTGTTTGTAATCTGAGAAGGGTCTTAAGCATTTATTTTAATGGAACATTTTAATTTACATTGTAGCAAACAAAAAAAAAATCTAATTGAAAATAAGTAATAAGATTACCATGTGAACAACATTCCTCTATCATAGTGACTTCAGGTTTTGAATAACCTTGTTAATTCAATTAAAATATGTGCCTGGGCTAGCTGAGCTGACACGTAATCCAAGGAGACAAAGGAGTAAATTGGATTGCTAGTAGCTAAAGCACACAGCCTGTCCTGCTTGCCTGCTTCCCCTACAAAGGGACCCAGATCATGCAAGCTCTGCAGCTTTAACCATGTGTGGGTATGAACCTTTAAAATAAAATCTTATTGTAGCTTATTTTTCATATTAGTATTTCAAATGAAATGTATTTGACAAAATGGCAATGGCCAATGCATCTCTACCACTCCTAAGAAAAACAAACCTGATTAAATCATGGGGTTGGACTAATCACAAGGTTCAATTTACAAGTCTCTAGTCAAGGATACATCAGTCATTTTGGTAGACATTCCAAATTTCTGGAACAAATAATCTGACTTTTAAAATGTTCTATGATCTGATATTTGAAATGCATGGCCTCAGTATGGATAGAAACCTCAAAACCAACAGTCTTCCCACTAATATTTTTTCTACCTTTTAAAAACTATTTTGGCTGTAGGTACCTGTCATTAGCTCATAATGTCTTATATGTATCTTAACCTTCAATATCAAGATGGATTCTGTAAGAAATTCCCTTGGCATGGTCTTGCATGATCAGTACTAGTTATTTTTGCTTTTCATTCTTTCCCACAAGCCATACACTGACCTTTAATCTTTTTCCCCTGTAGGACTTAGCCCAGTATATAAAATACAAATTGACTCTTTGGCATTGAAGGCAACTTTGAAGATCACCTAGTTGATTGTTCTTTTGCTTCCTAAAACCTTTTAATTATAAAACATATGAGATCCAGGAAACACATGCATAGGCATAATTTATTATTATAATGTGAACTCCGTAAATCCATATCCAGGTCCAAACCAGCACTTTCATAGCCACCCCAAAACTTCTCCATGTGCCCCATCCCACTCACAATCCCATCTCTCCTCCACAAATAACTACTACTCTTACAGCAATAACTTCCCTGCATTCCTTTACAGTTTTATTCTCCAAGTGTGAATCTCTAGACAATATAGTTTAACCTCATCTATTATTTTAATTTGGTAATTAAATGAAGTCTCTTTTAATTTACAGGTTTCCTCTCCATCTCTTCCAACCCCTTTCTTTTCCTTACAATTTGCATGTTGAGGAAGTTAAGCTGTGTGAGCTGCAGAGTATCCCACAGTCTGGAAAATACACATGGTACAGATCAGCATGTTCTTCCTTTATAGTTTCTACAGATGAGAGTGGGATCCAGAGGCTTGATTGGACTCAGATTTGATCCCTTTGGCAAGATTATAGGAGGTGGGGTGTTCCTTTCAACAGGAGGTGCATGATGTCTGGTTATTTATTTATTTATTTATTTTTGATGTCAGTAGCCAGTGGTGCTAATTGCCTCAGTTAATTCTTGTTTGTTATTGTTGTTATTGTTTGGTGAGGGTGGGAGTGGTGTTATCATAATTCTGTCATTTCTTTTATTTTTTATCTTGAGTACTTTTATAAAGAGACACTTCCCCACATCTGCTGTTTGGTTACCCAGTAATTTAGTTCATAGATAAACAAAACAAATGCTTAATTTTTTCCCCTTTATTTGTGTTAAAGCGCTATGTTGTTTCTCCTTGCTTACCAGGTTTTAAGATAATGAATTGGCTTCCTACTATTGTCCAAAGTGGCCAATTACCTTTTTAAAAATATCATTATGAAAGAATGTATATAAAAATATTTGATAGGTTTCAGTCTATGGCAATTGTTATTCCTATTGAAACTCAAATTGTCCCATCTTTTGCCAGGGGGAATTTCTTCAAGTTGCTCTTGAGCTCATTGGACATGATCCTAGTCATCTTTACGGTGTGAAAAGTTGTTTTAGGCTCCTCTTTGGCATTTTCTGCCCCAAACTTTGAATCGGTCATTTCTCTAAAAAGTCTTGATTTTTTTTGTTTGTTTGTTTTTTAAAGTGGGAAATGTTATTTCAAATCAAAGCACAATGATGTGGGTTTAAGGTTCTGATTGCTGTTGATCATTGTTTCTAAGGCTTTAAGCCTTTTCAGTGGAAACATATAGTATGTCTGTGTGTGTGGGTATGTGTGTGTGTATGCAAACATAGATGCAGATATAGGTATAGATTTAGATGCAGATGGAAATAATCATCTGAGGTATACATGCTCATACTTCCAATTCAAAATAAAAGCTATGGTACATTTACTTCTGTATTCGATCTGTACCTCCTATCTTCCAAACTGAGAATCCTGGTTCTCAACTACACAGAGGATATGATTGATCGTTATTTTCTGCATTGCACACAAAAGTCCCAGAATAACAATACTAATATTATTGCTGCCAATATGATTATTGAAAGCATTAAACATTTTTGCCCCCATTTTCTTATTATACTAAATCTACATAGTAAGAGCATATGCCAAAACCTACCATTCTCTATCCCTTTTAATCCTCATGAAGATTTAGTTATATAAGTAACCATACATTTAATGCTTGCCACCAGTACTTCCATCAATGCCTCACTAGTCATTTTGTTTTTTCTGAAATTTTTCTTCAGCAGGTTGCTCAAGTAGAACTCATGTGGGTTAATAACAGTTTGTCTGTGCCATTTATACTTGGAATCAGTTTGCTGGCTATAAATCTTGGCCTCACATTTCCTTTCATATCTTAAATTTGTTACTCCATTTTCTTACAGCATAAAATATTGCTGTCAAAAGGCCTGATGATGATATTATTTCCTCTTATGAAATCTCTTGGTCCTTTTGCCTAGGTGTCCAAAAAAATTTTTAAGTCCAGAAATCTTACTAGAATATATCTTGGTGTTGGTCAGTCTGGGTCAATATTATCAGATAACATGGTATCCTTTTCCAATGGGTACTGTCAATATGGAATTTCTATGTGTATAGTGGTGTGGGTGTTGTATGTACATATTCATATATAAAAGTTTTCTGGAATTATGTTTTAAGTATTTGTTCTATTATCTTACTTTGATTTTCTTCTTCAGGGACTCCTGTTTTCCTGTATGTTGGATCTTCTTTATCTACAATACTTATTACTTTCTCTCAAATTCTTTTTATTCTTCTCTTCATTTCATTTTGTCTTTAAAAAATCAGTCCCTTTCATCTTATATTTATATTAGGACATTTCCTGTTGTGTGAATCCAGCTTTGTATTTCTTGTAGTTTAGAAATATTTTTTATATCTAAATTTTTCCTGAGTATTGTCACTTCATTTAGGAGGTTTTATAGTTCTGATTTATATTGATTTATATTGTTCTTTCACATATTATATAACTTTCTGTATGTCTTTTAGTTATTTGTGAAATAGTATATTATAGTTTTGATTAGTTTTGTGAACATGTCTTTCTGGTAAGCTTTCATTTTCTGTAGGGTTTTATTCTACTTCTTATCCTCTTTCTTTTAATAACTGAGTTTGAGACTTGACCTCAATACTTTTTCAATTGTCATTTTCATGTGAAACAAGTATCCTGAACTTTTACAAAGATGGCATGATTTAAATAGTTATCCTAATTTCTCAAGGCTACCTCTTCTGTTGTTTTGGTATAATATTAAAATATATGCCATCCTGCTTTCTGTGAATTTTTGGCTCGGTCCCATCCCCACTTTTATCTGGACTTTCTCTTTTGTCTGTTGCTTAATTTTGACTCTCCTCCCAGCAGTTTTACCTTGGTGTGGGGTACTGTCTGGAATTTTACAGCGGCTGGGTCACTGTTGCTTCTTCAGCCTTCCTATAGGCCCCTGCACTCACCTGCCTTTGCTTTGGGCAAAATGCTTCCCACTTTCAGCTGCTGCTTTCAGATAGGGCAGCCTTGCTTTCCAATGAATAGCTGTTTATTATTTTTTGGTTCTGTTCTCAGATCAATAATTCTATGTCTGGATTCTCTATTCTAATATATAGGAAGATTTAATTTATAGTAAAGGTAGAATTTGCATTTATTTGGAAAAGTTGGTTAATTTGAAAAAAAATGATGCTGGCACAATTTACCAGTGATCCATATGTAAAAAACTATTGTTGGGGGGAGCAAACATGGCTCAAGCAGTTGAGTGCCTGCCTTTCACATGGGAGGTCCCGGGTTTGGTTCCCCATGCCTCCTGAAAAAACAAAAACAAATGAGTAAAACAAACGAAAAAAAAAAAAAAAGCCAACTCAGGGAGGCCAATGTGGCTCAGTGATTGAGCACTGGCTTCCCACATACCAGATCCTGGGTTCAATCTCCAGCTCCCAGTACTTCAAAACAAACAAACAAACAAAAGACTTGTGTTGAAACCCAATCTCATACCATATCAAGAAGTAAATTTCAGATGGGTTAGGAACATGTTAAAAAATAAAGCATTAAAAACTGTAAAACCAATCTAAGGAAACTTATTTAACAAAGACAGAAAACTGAAGAGCTGTGGAATAATAAACAAACATATTCAGCCATACATACACTTGGCAGAAAGATGACATGGACAAAATTAAAAAAGGATTTGGAAAATGTGCATGCAACACACATGATAAGTGAAACTACAAATGACAAGAAGAAAGCGAACAACAGGAGAAAAGTGGTCTAAGGATCTGAACAAGCCATTCAAAAACCTGCGAGTCCATCCTGTGAAGCAGGACTTTGCATAAGTAAACTTAGGGCCATGTGGGTTGGATGGAAAAACTGTCAATCTCATTTCTGGAGATGTCTTTCAGTTCTCCAAGCTCCCAGCTTTTTCTCACGTTGGCATGGGGCCTCCTGCATTTGCCCTGGGTCTCCGCTGGAACACCTTTCCTTCTCACTCCTCCCCATCCCTTGCCCCACCCACTTTCATTTTATTGCATGGATGAGGTTCTCTATGCCTGCCAGCTTAGAAGCTCAGCATTATATAACTGGCACCAGGGAAACCAAGGGATGCTCAATAAATATTCCTGTCAAAATGAGGATAAATTGCCCTTATGACAGTTTTGTTTGCCTCTCTCCCCTCTTTTACAAATTGAGCCAATATTTAAAAACTGGGGATTTTAAAAACCACTTTTCTTTTAAAAATGGGAAGGTCTGGCAGCATCGGCCAGGTTGGAGCTGCCAAAGCCTACCTCCCCATTCACAAAGTCCCTAATGGGTCCTACAGGCATCTGAGTCTGAGCCCCTATAACCTGGATTCTAGCGTACTACCTGCGGCTGGCTCTGAACACCTCCCTGTGTTTAGTCTCTGCTGAATTAGGGCATCCTTGAGGTTTCTGCACTGAGACTTTACTGGACCCCCTGTGAACCCTGACTTTGCTTAAGCTTCAACTATGCTCTGGTGGTTTTTGTCTTAGATTCAGTATACCTTGCTCCTGATTCAGTATAGTAAGTATATCTGGCTCCTGTATGCCTTGGATTCTTAAAATGCTAGCTTTATGTCCTGTGTATATGTTTTATATGCTTGCATGAATACGATATTTATATATGTGTGTGCATGTCGGCATATGTTTACGCACTCATACATGTATTTTTACATTTATATACATGTGAAGAAATAAATCTATATACACACACACACATATTATATATGTATATTGTTTTTCAGCTATTTCCCTCCCAGGAATTAAAACTTTATATTCCCAGGTAGCAAGCCAGGATTATTATGGGACAGACTCTTCTGCTATTTATTTAGGGGGTACATACATCTCCTTCCACCACTATTTGCCACCCCGAGCAGCTACTGGGAAAGCCTCAGCAGCAATAAGCCCTGGCAGCTAAGCGACAGCTCATTCTGGAACCTGAGCTCATATGAATAATTATTTTAAAAAGGCTTCTTTTCCCTTATCACAAATGTCCCCACAAGCTGCAATTCTATATTCCTTATCTACAGAAAAATAAGAAAACATATGAACTAATTAAAACACATGGGTAGATTTATTTATTTTCTTTTTTCTTTTTTTTAGTCTTTAGATTTATTGTTTAATAAAACATTTAATCAGGCTCTACATGGCTCCCCACTCTGGGCTTAGATTTCATCAGAAATAAAGTGAGATGGAAATGGGACCTCTCAGTCGTGATTTGGGGTCTCTTGCTTGCCTCCCTGCCCTACATTGTCTTTCCACTCAGGCCTGGGTTTGGGTCACATCCGCAGAGCACCCTTGGCTGACTCATTCATTCCTAATCATTCTCTCTCAAGAGAAAAGTTTAACAGGGATGTTTTCTTTATTTTTAGCCAGCATGATGAGCTCTTCCCTCGAATCTTTCTAGATTTTTCTGTCAGTCCTGGGAGTGCTGTCTTGATGTCATTTCCAGGCTTAGCGGGAGGACAGTGGTTACTTTTCACAATTTGCTCTTTTTAAAACGCTCACGGAGACAGTGGTTTTAATAATCCCAAGACAGCAGCTCAGCTGGGTGACTCCATTTGGTTCCTCACCAAAGAGTCTCATGGCAACGTCACACCAAATGGCAGGTTTCCTGGAGAAAACTTATTTACTGGCACAAATCAAAATAAAAAGAACTTTACAAAATCATGCAGACTGTGGGGACCTGACCCGCTCAGGTGGAGATGAGCAGCTGTGTAGCTTGCTTTATTTCTCTTGTTTCTTTTTAATAGACTGCACATGTCTGATTTCAGCCCTTGCTGTGCCTGCCTTTGTGGCTTTTGTGGAGGGGGACAGTGGTGGCTGTTCTAAAGGTATAGCCCAGGGTCTGACATTGGAGCAAGAAGAGCTACCAATGGCTAATCAATTGCTAAGGCCCAGCTCTGCTAAGTATTTTACTTTTGACTTACATAGCAGTCCTAGGAGGTAGATGCCGCCATTTTGCAGAAGTGGCAGATAAGCAAACTGAGACTCTGAAATTTAGGAAACTTGTTTATGCCAAGGCCAGGGTTGGAAGCTGGTGTGGCTTGGCTCTCAGTCTAGTGCCAGCTGTATGGTTGGAGGTCCCCTTTCCTAGTCAGTTGGTGGCTTACCTCCCTGGACATGTTTCCTTTTCCATAGGATGGGGATGGAAAAGGGCCTCCACCTTGGGCTGCTATAAGCAGGGCTGAATGAATGCACAAAAGCTCTTAGAATGCACTAGCACATGCACGTGTTAGATAAGGTTGTCCTCACCTCAAACAGGAAGGTAGAGTTCCTCAGGGAGAAAATAAACTGATCATTTTTTAGGGGGTTGTAGAATTGGTGTTCATGTTAAATTTTCTTCCATTAAAAATTTTTCCTACTTTTTAAAAACTGACTGTAGATTTCAAGTGTGTCCATTATACGTATTGTCACAAATACCGAATATCTGGATTATAAGCATGTGTTGTATAATGCCCTGTGGGTTCCCACATATCATATTTGCATACATGCAAGTCTGTAATTCACATGGTAGTCACATTGCATTTTAGGGAGATAGAGCTTTAGAGAATATGTCTTCATTTTAACAGTGAAGAGATAATTTTCCACCATGGCAAAGAAGACATCTTTGCCATGTCCTGTCTTCTCTCTGGTCCCAATAGTCACATTAGAAATGTGCATTCACAGCTCTAGCATCAGCATGTCCAGCTCCGTCCTTCATGGCTCCTTCTTTGACTATGTCCCTACAGGGCCTTATATTTTGTAAGGCCACCTCTCCTGACCTCAGCTCTTGTTCTCCTTTCCCTTACCCAGTATCTGCCAATCTTTGCTGGATGTCAGCTCTTGGGTTAGACCCAGGAGCCTAGGGCCTTGATTCCAACTTTCCCCAGAGTCAGCTCTTTGGTTGCTCTTTCCCGATGACTGCCTGTTGCCATGCCAACACACCTTAGTTTTTAGTGGGCACTAAGTGCAAGTTACAAAAAGTCAGGTTTGATTCTCTGTCCCATCGAGGGGCTGGAATGACAGAGGCAAATCACACAGTGACAGTCTCTGCTGCTCCTGCGTTGAGTCACACTGTGCCTCAGGAAGAGCCTGGAAGGGACAAAGAGACAGTGAACACAATATTTTTACACTGAGTAATCTTATTCCCCCACTCCAAACTAAATAACCATAATTGGGTTTAAACAAATGACATAGGAATTTTCGTAAGAAAAATCGTCCTTTCATTGTTTGTAATTAGACATTTTTCACTTTTCTTATTTTTGACAAAAATGAGCATGATATTCTGGCAATAAATTATAAGACATCCCATCAGATTCAGTGGGAATATCTCTTTACTTGTTGCTTTTTTGCCTATTTCCTATATTTTGAGAACGAAGGTAGAGGAAACGTGTATAAAAAATAATTGAGATAAGAAGGAAAGTTTATTTTAACATTCACAGGTTTTTCAAAGGAACCATGCAATACCTCGTCTATTTGTTTTGTCTGAAAAAGAGAATACCTTCCAGTAAAATACTCTACTGGTTCTCTTGACACATTAAAGCTGCATTTATAAGATGCTCATATTGCCAAACCTTACAAAGTGGAATTGTTTCCTGAATATTCTACAGCTTCAA
The DNA here is from genome assembly GCA_029593785.1 of Cabassous unicinctus. Taxonomy (NCBI): domain Eukaryota; kingdom Metazoa; phylum Chordata; class Mammalia; order Cingulata; family Chlamyphoridae; genus Cabassous; species Cabassous unicinctus. The sequence goes on from JAQZBX010005491.1 coordinate 23,298, forward strand.
ACAATGAAGGTCAAGAAGATGGCGTCACCTCTTGAATCTTTCATATCCCCAAATATGGTCCTGCACATACATTACAATCCAACGTGTATGTTCACCACAGTACGAACAAGAGGAAAAGTTATAAGGACTTTTGTTTTCTCACTATCCTGGATATGCCAAAAAGTAAAACTGCAACACAAAGCACCTAATGGTTTAAGCTTTATTAGACATACAAGGAAACTAGATTGTTGCCCATAGAAACCCAGATTCATTACTGATGCCTGCCCTTCACGTATCTTCTCACTAAAATGTAAATCATGGAAAAATATCCCTCTGCTTTAAACCCCCCAGAGACTCTCCTTTGACAAAGAATACAAGCCACGCTCCTCACCAGGGCCAGCGAAGTCCTGCAGGACTCCCATTTTGTCTCTCCAACCTTGGCTTAGGACACAGGTTTCAATGTCTGTGGTCCCAAAGGCCTTCATTGGCTCTACAAATGTTCTTAGCTCTCTCCATCTTCAGAGTTTTTACACGAGCTATTTATTCTGTGTTTGGAAGTGTGCACTCCCTAGTCCTGGCCACCGGTGTGCATGCACACACACACACACATGCAAACAATGCATCCATGCACTCACACACGTAACACACACACACACGCATGCACATTCACACATACACAAGTACATAACTCCTCGCTCCCACCTGGCCACCTTCTGTTCCCCTGTGTAAGCCACAGCTTAAATGTCCAGTCAACAGAGAGACCATAACCAACACCCACCTCCCAACCTAAATGAAGACCCCTGTTGAATGCCTCGTGGTCCCTGCACTTGTCCTATATGGCACCTGTCATTATTATGAAAATACATGCTTCTCATCCAAACTTAAGTGTCACGAGAGAGGGATGCTATCTATTTTGTTCTCCACTCTTTCTGTCCAAACTGGTTTCCATTCTTGTAGTCTCTCTAGTTGTTGGGTATATGAATTAAAGAAATTCAGTTCTATTACCTCGTACTTAATGGCTGTTTTAATTGAAGTGTATACATATTTCCTAAGCTTTCCTTCTTCAGGGAAAAAAATGCCATCTTGAGATACTTCATATTTTGCTAAGTGATATTCATTAGCAGATGGAAATGAGTTTTTAAGTAGTTTGAACTGAAGGAGGTATGTATCACCTGAGGAGAGGAAATTACTCCTTTGTTCGTCTTAAAAGAACCCTCCTACCACAATGTGGTGTTGGTTGCCTTGGCCTTGAGCAATTGTGAATTGTTCTAACATGCAGATGAGATGACTTAGATACCCTTTTCCTGGCCCCAACACTAAATTTCAACAAGACTAAAAACAACTGTGATAGAAGGCCTTATGTTTGTGTAGCATTTAATGATTTAGGAAATGGAAGTTTCAATTTACAGCATATTTTCCAGGGAAGAAAGAATTCTCAAGTCCATGTTGTTATAGATATTTAGGTCTTCACCTTATAGAGCCTTCCAGCCATGCTTATCACTGCTGGCCACTATCTTGGGGCCTGCAAACTATACCCCACAGGCAAACTACTTCCACAGGCTGCATTTGTGCTACCTGCGAGCTAAGGATGGTTTTCACATTTTTAAATTGTTAAAAAAAAAACATCAGAAGAAGAATACTTTGTGATGCAGGAAAATTTATATGAAATTCACATTTCAGTGTCCCTAAATAAAGTTTTATTGGGACACAACTATGCCCATTTGTTCACTTATTGTCTATGTCTGTGCTACAAGATGTGACAGATATGGTCTGCAAAACTAAAGGTATTTACAAACTGACCCTTTTTAGGAAAAACTTGCCAATGTCTTGCTGACATGATGACACCCTCCCCAGGTTTTCATCTTGCCTCCCTGCCAGCTGAGCTTCACCCTCATTGGGGTGAAGCTGTATGTACCCGAGAAAATCATGTTCTTAAACCTAATTCATTTGTTAAGTGGGACCTTTTTTTAGTAAAGATTTATTTTATTTATTTATTTCTCCCCACCCCCTCGTTGTTTGCACTTGCTGTGTCTGCTTGTTGTGTGCTGGTCTTCTTTTCAGGAGGCACCGGGAACTGAACCCAGGACCTCCAATGTGGAAGGGAGGTGCCTAATCATCTGAGCCACCTCTGCTCTCTGCTTTATTGTATCTGTCGTTGTGTTTTCCTTGTATCTCTTGTTGCTTCATCTTGTTGTGTCAGCTCACTACCTTGCTTGTCTTCTTTAGGAGGCACTGGGCACCGAATCTGGGACCTCCCTTGTGGTAGGTGGGAGCTCAATCGCTTGAGCCACATCCACTTCACTATAAGTAGGACCTTTTGATGAGGTTACTTCAATTAAGCTGTGGCCCACCTCAATTAGGTTAGAACTTAATCCTATTACTGCAGTCCTTTATAAGTGGAAGGAAATTTAGACAGAGAGAGAAAAAAGCCACAGGGAACAGCCAGAAGCTAAAAGTCAAGAGAACCCAGAAGAGAATGGAGAGGCCAGAAGAGGCTGCCATGTGCATTGTCATGTGACAGAGGAGCCAAGGACCACGTATTGCCTGCAGCCAGCCCCAGAATGCCATAGTCTTTATGAAGAAAGCCTCACCTTGATGATGCCTTGACTTGGACCTTTTCCCAGTCTCAAACCCTGAGTGAATAAATTCCCATTGTTTAAGCTGACCATTGCATGGCATTAGCTTGAGAAGTCCAGGAAACTAAAACACCCAGCCTTCAGCATCAGGGCTAAAGTCACTCCTTCTGGGAGCCTTCCTGGCCTCCCATTAGTCTAGGTCCCCATTCTCAATGTTCTGTGTCTCCCCCTCCTCCCACTGTGTTTCTCCATCCTAGAACTTGCCACAGTTAATAATGGTGGAATTTAGGGGTTAACATCTGTCTATTTCCCTGTACTGTAAGCTTTGGGGGAGGAGAGCCATGTCTGTTTTGCTCACCATCATACCAGCAGTACTTATAGCACAGAAGTAAATGTATTGTAAAATAAACGATTGAGGTGCTGAATATGCCATCTCACGCAGAGGACAAGAATAACATCAGACACATGAGAAGGGGCCTCTCAGATCCTGACCAACCAGAGCCAAATTTGTACCAGCAAGTGTCCATGTTCACGGGCCACAAGAAAAAAAAGGGGGTGGGCTAATTATATCCATGGACAATAAATTTCCTATTTGTCCCAAGGAAATCTCCTAGGGCTCACTCATCAGAAACAAAATAACCAACTTTTTTAACTACTTGGAAGAAACTTTACCATACCATGGAAGAGGCAAATAGCAACCAACCTGAATAAGTACAATGGCAATGAGTTCATATTGATTGTGCACTCATGCTACATGTATCAAGGTTGTGCTTCACCAGAAATATGAGGCTGCTATTACTAGGTCCAGTTTACCTACCAGGAAATGTAGGTGAAAGGGAGTTACAGCCTTACCTGGAGCCTGGATTAAAATCCAAATGTTTTTCCCATTGCCCTGTAAGTGGGTAAGTAAGATCTTGAATAAACAAGGGTTGGGTGTAAATCTTCTTTATTAACTTTGAATTCCAAGTATGATTCCTGGGGTTTGAAGGGTATTGTTAGCAACACGTGCAGAAAATGCAGCTCAAAGTACAACTGAGAGAACTTCCCAGACCCAGCAGCTGTGAGAGGCAGCAGAGAACCTCGCTTGGTACCGGAGATATTTTTACAATGCATCATTGTTAAAATTACCTTTCCCTCAGATAATTTTGAAGGGCAAAGTAATTTGGATCCAGAGCATACAGTGTTTGCCATGCCAACTTGTAATGGAAATAGTGTCAGGTTATCTACTGGGAGCCTCCGAATTCAAAATCAGGCTAAGGGATAACATGTAATTGACTGTATTTTGATACTAGGTAATGCTTACAGAGCACAAAAAGTGTATACAACAAACGTGACATTTGACCATCAACGACAAAACAATATTCCTTTTCCTCAGTTCCGTATCCAATCTAATAGTAAAGCCTGGATTTTTTTAACCTTAAAATAACCAGGATTTCCAGGTTCAGCTCTAATCTGTAAAGAGCTTGAAAGTTATCACTCCTGTTCTCATAATAGGGAAAAGCTGAACAAAGTGAAAATCAATAACTTTTCTTGAACCCGTAAAGAACTAATGTTGCAGGAAAAGCTGACATCTCAGAATCTGAAGAAACAATACATTCGTTGAGATACAACAACCAAGGGCTGATTACCTGGAGCAGTAACTGCTGGAGGCAGTAACTGGTGCGACACATTAAAATGCCAATTTTAATGAACTGAGTATGAGAGTGAGAAACTCCTGGGGACCCCAGTCTTAGAAAGGCCCTGAGCATTTGTGGATTTTACTTCATGGCTCTGGCAGGAGGACGGGATAAGTAACCAAGGTGAAATATGCTCACAGCTTTCTCTATAACAAAAGCCTATCTCTTCAGGGAAATGACTTTACCAGATTCTTATCCTACCTACTGGGAAAAGCATTTCTCCACTTCAGCCTCCTCCAGATGTCCTGTATCACCCAAGAGGGAAAAAAATTAATAACACTTGTGAAGAGTGCAGGTACACAGACCCATTAAACACAGAGATTTACTCATAAGCTTATAGAACACTTCACCACCTAAACAACAGGGCTCCAGGAAAAAAACAGTGAATTAAAACCAAAAGAGATGTAAGTTGCAGTATTTTTCTAAAATGAATGTCTAGAGCAGTCCAAAATCAGGAGGAGACACATAAGCAAGGACACTGAAGGCATCTACACATACAGCAAACATTAAACACAGTCTAACCATTAAACAGATTAACATAAAATCTCAAACTATAGCCCTATTTATCTCAGTTCCTCTTATCTGATACATGCTTGTCTTTCAACAAAAATTTAGAAGGCAAAAAAAACCCCAATCATAATTCTCAAAGCAAGTATCAGAACAAGACTTAGATGTGACACAGATGTTAGATTTATATACGGGGAAGTTAAAATAACTGGAATTAATATGCTAAGAACTCTAAAGGGAAAAGTAGACAATATGAAAGAACAGATGGATAATGTTAGCAGACAGATAGAAAAAATTAAGAAAGAATCAAAAGGAAAAAGTTAGAAATAATACCATGTAATAGAAATTAAGAATGTGTTTGATGGGATCATCAGTAGAACTTGACATATCTTCAAGTTCATAGGAAAGAATCAGTGAACTTGAAGATATGTCTGTAGGAGCTTCCCAAACTAAAATGGAAAGAGAAAAGAGAATGGAAATAAATTAAACAAACAGAACTTCCAGGAACTGTGGGAAAATTTCAAAAGCTGAAACATAAATGTAATGGCAATACCAAGAGGAGAAGAATGACAGAAATGAACAGAAATATTTTAAGTTATAATAGCTGAAAAATATCCAGTTAATGACACACACCATATCACAGATCCAGGAAGCTCAGAGAACATTAAGTAGATATATATATTTCTTAAAAAATCTTCAACTTGTCAAATCATACTCAAACTCCAGGAAATTATAGACAAAGAGAAAATCTTGAAAGAATCCAGAGGAGGGAAAAATCACCTTTCTTATAAAGTATCAAGTAAAAGAATTACAGGGGGCTTCTAATCAAAAACCATGCAAGTAAGAAGAGAGTGGAGTGAAATATTTGAATTTTAAAGGAAATATTTAAAGGGAAATACCTAGAATTCTCTAGCCAGTGAAATTATCCCTCAAAAATGAGAAATAAATGATCTCTCAAAGAAACAAAAACTGAAGAAATTAATCACCCCCAGACCTGCCTTGCAACAAGTGTTAAAAGTTCTTTAGAAAGAAGAAAAATGACATAGGTCAGAAACTAGCATCTACATTGATAAGAGTATCAGAGAAGGAATAAATGAAAATAAAATCTTTAATTTTTATTATTTTTAATTGATCTAAAGGTAGCTGTTTTTTTTAAAGTAATAATATTAATAGTATATTGGATGATTATAGCATGTGGATAAGCAAAGTGAATGGTAATATCATAAAGGATTGGAGCAAGGAGTTGAGAATAGTCCATTATAGAGTACCTGCACTAGACATAAAATAGGATACTGTTATTTGAAGGTAGACTTAGACTAATTAAAAGGTTGTGGTAGCTTTGAGTTATGTACTCCAATAAAACATGTTCTTAAACTTAATCTATTCCTGTGGGTGGGAACACTTGTAAATAGGACCTTTGGATAAGGCAACTTCAATTTAGGTGTGGCCAACTGAAGCAAAATGGGTGTTAATCCTATTACTGAAGGATTTATAGGGAATGTGTGTGTGTGTGTGTGTGAAAGAGAGAGAGAGAGAGAGAGAGAGAGAGAGAGAGAGAGAGAGAGAGAGAGCGCGCCAGAGGGAGCAGCCAGAAGCTGAAAGTCATCAACAGAACCTAGAAGAGAAAGGACAGGCCAAGAGAGGCCACTATGTGCATTATCATGTGACAGAAAAGCCGAGGACCAAGGATCGCTGGCCAGCCCCAGAAAGTCAGTCTTCTGGAAGAAAACATCACATGATGACACCTTGATTCTGAACTTCTCCTAGTCTCAAAATTGTGAGCCATAAATTCCAATTGTTTAAGCCAATCCATTGCATGATATTTTTTTAGGAAACTGAAACAAGTGTATGTTGCAAATTCTAGGGAAATAACTAAAAAAAAAGTTAATGAGTATAATTGATACACTAAGATACGTGGTAAGATGAAATTATATAAAATGCTCAATAAAAACCAGAGAAGGCAGAAAAAAGAGGGGAAAAAGAAACAACCATGAGAGCAATGAATAGAAAACAGCTACAAACATGGCAGATATTAATCAAACAATATTGATAATCACTTTAAATGTGAATGGGTTAAATACACCAATTAAAGACAGCGCTTGTCAAAGTGAATATAAAAGACATTAATGAACTCTATGTTGTCTACAAGAAACTCGTTTTAAATATAAAGTATCAGATAGGTTAAAATAAGGGGATGGAGAAAGATACACTATGCTAATACTAATCAAAAGAAAGCCAGTATAACTAGATTAACTTCAGGCAAAGCAAACTTCAGAACAAGGAAAATTCTTAGGGATAGATAGGGCATAGCACAATGATACAGGAGTCAATTCTCCAAGAAGACCTAAATCTCTTTAACATATGTGCACCTAACAACAAAGTATACTGTATGATTCCCCTATTATGAACTAAATATATTATGTGAAATATAAATATATTATATGAAATATGAATATGGATAAAATTGCATTTTAAGACCATTTTTCTTTGAAGTCGAGCAAATGTAGGTAAATACTACATAATGTTAATATCAGACCAAAAAAAACATATTATATTAAGTGAAGGATACCAAACACAGAGTACTACATATTATGTGATTCTATTTTTATAAAATGTAAATATAAATCAATTTATAAAGATGAAATTAGATTAGTCATTATGTAGGGCTGAGGAAGGAATGAGGAAAGATGCGGTCTTTATTTTTGGAGTAATGAAATTGTTCTAAAATTTTTGAGATGATGAATGTACAACATTGTGATTATACTAAAAGCCATTGATTATACACTTGGGATAGATCATATGGTATGTGAATATATTTCAAACAAAACTGCTTAATAAACAAAGAAATAATTGTGCAAGAGTAACCAGAAATAGCAGCTTTGTACAGCAGGGTAAACAGAGAGAGATTGAGAGGTGAGGAATTTTCTTGATTTTTGTTTGTCTGCTTTTTGTTTATTATAATTATTATTAATGAAATAATGAAAATGCTTTAATAATGATTGAAGTGATGAATGCACAACTATGTGATTATACCAAAGCCCTTTGATTGTACACTTTGGATAAATTGTATGCTTTATTAATATGTATCAATAAAATTGATTTGTTTGAAAAAATACATGAGGCAAAAGCTGAAAGAATGAAAAAGACAAAAGGACAAAATCCACTATGTTGTTGAAGAATTCACATTCCTCTTTCCATAATTGTCAAATACACCAGGCAGAAAAATCAATGTGGATATAGTTGACCTTAGCAGCACCGTCAAGCAACATGGTTTAATTGACATTTACAGCATACTCCAACAACAGCAAAATACACATTCTTGTCAAGCTTTGATCACTCACCAAGATAGAACACATTTTGATGAACAATTAAATATAACTAAAGTTTTTTAAAGAATAGAAATCATATGAAATATGCTAAGACCAAAATGGAATTAAACTAGAAATCAACAACAGAAAGATATCTGGAAAACTCCTAAAAATTTGGAATTTAAATAACAAACTTTTAGGTGTAGGGAAACCACAACTAAGTCTAACTCTGTCACACTGGGAAGCATAAATTCCAAAGTAGGGTCCACTGCTAAGGCACCAAACTCCTGAGCTATCTGCCCTGACTATAAAGTCTGGAAGTCTCCAGAGCCCTCAGGAGCCCTGCTATTTGAGGTAGTATTTATTTTGGCAGTGAATGAGATCCTGCTGAGACATGCATAAGCATAACCTCTGGAATGACCTCCCGACTCACTTTGAAGTCTCTTAGCGATATAAACTCAATTGTCTTTACCTTTTACCCCTTTTGGGCAAGGTCTTTCTCCAGGTGCATTGCTAGTTGGAGCTTGGTAGTAATCCTTCAGTGCCAGGGAGTCATGTCCCATGCTGCGGGGCAGGTAATGCATTTATATGCTGAGTTTGGCTTAGAGAGAGGCCACATTTGAGCAACAAGGAGGCTCTCAGGAGGTAACTCTTGGGCACCCTATAATACTAGGCTAAGTTTCACTTTCAAAAGTAAAGGTTCATAAGTACAGTCATTAATACCAAGGTCCCATCAATGGACCATCCTCCTTTACTAGTCATTGTCCCTGTACTCAGGGGATTCTTGCTTTTCCATTAGAGAATGTGGCACAGCTCCCCAGAATGGGAATTGGATATTCTTTTGGTTATTGTGTGAATCTCCACGCACTGTGACAATGCCCCATGAACACTTGAACACATTTTTGTGCCTCATATAACCCAAAAGTCTCCTGAGAAAGAAAAGTTTTCAAATAAATGAAAATGAAATTAAAACCTACCAAAATAGGTTAGATTCACAAATGCAGTGCTTTTAGGAAAATATATAAAGATATGTATATAGAAACATATCACATTAGATGCATTTATTAGAAAAGAAGAAAGATCTAAAATCAATAATATAAGCAATCACTATAGAAAAATAAAGGATGAAGAGTAATTTAATCCATAAGAAAGCAGAAGAAAAAATTAAAATTAGAGAAGAAAGCAATGAAACTGTAAACATGAAAATGATAGAGAATATCAGCAAAACAAAAAAACTAGTTCTTTGAAAAGATTACTAAATTCATAATCCTCCAGCCAGGCTACCAAGAGAAAACACAAATTACCAATATCAAAAATTAAAGAGGGGTCATGAAAATTAAAAGATAATAAAGGAATACTATGAATAATTCTATGACCAAAACTTTGATAACAAAGATAAAATGAACAAATTCCTGGACAAAAAAAAGGACCAAAACTCACACAGGACAAATAGAGAACTTTCTCAACTTTATAAAAAACATCAACAAAAAAAACTACAGCTAACATCATACTTAATGGTGGATGCTTTCCCCCTAAGTAACAAGGCAAGATGTCCTCTTTCACCACTGCTATTCAACAGTGTGCTGAAACTAGATAGTGCAGTAAGACAAGAGAAATAAGAGCTATACGTATTTGGAAGGAAGAAATAAAACTGTATTTATTTGCAGATTGCATGATTGTCTATGTAGACTATCCCAAAGAGTTTTTAAAGGAACTCCTGAAACTAATAATAAGTGTACAAGTTTTCAGGATAAAAGGTTAATATATCTGTTATTATCTTACATATATATTAGCAATGAGCACTTAGATTAAAAATATACCACTTATAATAGCATCACAAAAAAGTAATACTTAGGTATAAATCTAGCAAGATATGCACAGTATCTATATGAAGAAAACTATAATGCTCTCATAAAAGAAACCAAAGGTCTAAATGAAGGATAGTAATATTGCATGCCCATGGATAGGAAAACTCAATATTGTTAAGATGTCAATTCTTCCCAACTTGATAGAGAGATGTGACATAATCCACATCAAATTCCCAGTAAGCTATTATGTAGACATTGAGAAACTGATTCTAAATTTCATATGGAAAGGCAAATGTTTAAGATTAACCAACACAATATGGAAGAAGAACATGGTTGGAGGATCCACACTAGACAATTCAAATAACAACTACAAACCTACAGTAATTAAGACAGTATTATATTGTTGAAAGAATAGACATATAGATCCATGGAACAGAATATAAAGCCCAAAAATTGGCCTGCACAAAGAAAGTGAATTGGTCTTTAACAAAGGATCAGAGGTTATTCAATAGGAAAGGATACTATTTTTAATAAATGGCATTAGGGCAACTGGATATCTATTTAAAAATTTATCTGGACACAGACCTTCGGCCTTTAACAAAAATTAACTCAAGATGGGTAATTGACCTAAGTGTAAAATACAAATGTATAAAGTTTCTGGAAGAAAGCATAGGAGAAAACCTAGATCTTGGGTTTGGTTGTGAGTTTTGAGATATAACACTAATACAATCCATAAAGGAAAATGTTGATACATTGAACTTTAAAAAATAATAGCTTCTGCTCTGTGAAAGACACTGTTAAAAGCATGAAAGGAGAACCCATACACTGGCAGAAAAATATTTGTGAAATGCATATCTGATAATGAACTTGCATCCAAACCATAGAAAAAATTATTAAAACTCAAAAATAAGAAAACAAACAACCCAAATAAAAAAAATTGTTAAAGAACTGAACAAACACCACCTCACCAAAAAGGAATGACAAATGGCAAATAAACATCTGACAAGATTCTTGACATCATTTGTCATTAGGGAAATGCCAATTAAAACAATTAAAACACATATAATAAAATGGCTAAAGTCTAAAAATCTGAAAATGTGAATTTCTGGTGAGGATGCAGAGCAACAGAAACTCTCACTCATTGCTGGTGGAAATGCAAATAGTACAGCCATATTGGAAGTTTTTCAGTTTTGTGCAAAGTCAATCATAGCCTTACAATATGATCCAAAAGTCATTATCATTCTCGTAGCTATTCACCCAACAGATGTGAAAACTCATGTCCATACAAAAACCTGCACATAAGTATTTATGTTTTTTTGGTTCATGATTGCCAAAAACTGGAAGCAACCTAGATGTTTTTCAATATGTGAATGTATAAACAACGTGTTTTACATCCTTATAATGGAGTTTGTTTTTTTTTACTTTTTTTTCTTTATTAGAGAAGTTGTGGGTTTACAGACCAGTCATGCATAAAATACAGGATTCCCATATTACCCCACCACAACCACACTCTGCTTTGGTATGGAACATTTGTTACAATTGATGATGGCACATTTTTATAATTGTACTGTTAATTAAATCCATGGTTTAACTTAAGGTTCACTGTGTAGTGCAGTTCCATGGATTTTTAAAAAAATTATTCTGTTATGATATACACAATCTAACATTTCCTCCCTTTTATTCATATTCAGATTATATATATATATATATATCGGTGCTGTTAATTGCATTCACTATGTTGTGCTACCATCACTACCACCCATTACCATCATTTCAAATAAGAACCCTGCATATCTTAAGATTTAAGTTCCAATTCCCTATCCCCACCCTGTCCCCTGGTAACCAATATTCTAGATTCTGACTCTGTGAGTTTGCTTATAGTGAAATCTTTTCCAGTGATAAAAAGAATGAGCTGTCAAGCCATTCAAAGACATTGGTGAATCTTAGATGCATATTGTTAAATGAAAAGGCCTTGTCTGAAAAGGCTGCATACTGAATTATTCCAATTATATGACAATGCAAAAAAGGCAAAACTATAGAGTCAGTAAAAGAATCTTTGGTTGCCAAGAGTTTGAGGAAAGAGGAGGAAGGCTGTATAGGTAAAGCTCAGGGGAATTTTAGAGAATGAAACTGTTCTGTATGAACCTGTAATGTTGGATACATGATACCATGCACTTGTCAAAACCATAGAACTTTATAACACAGAGTGAATGTTAATGTACACAAATTGGGTGAATCCCAGGGTGGAATGCAGAATGTGACAAAAGAATCTAACTGCATTACATATGTAGGAAACATCCTTAAGGAAAGTAGTATGGGGGAAAGTAGTGGATTAAGTAACTGGAACTGAGTGGAATCTGTAAAACTAAAGGTAAACAGAAACGTACATAAGCACTGTACCTTAGTTGATAAAGTAATTTCCCATCGATTAACAATTCTGAAACTACTATACATGTATACTTGAACTGAACAATTAAATAAATGGATGGCAGATGGTGGGAGACAGGTTTGTCCATTCTGGAGTGGGAGTTTACAGATAAGTAAGGGGAGGAGGCTAAAATGATCCATGTGGTGATGGATTAAAGTTGGAGACATCAATATGAAACCATGTTTAGCTTAATATAGATATAAATGTTTAAATATAGAGAATTTTCTAGATGTGTATATATACACCATTTAATATACTTTGTCAGCCTAGAAGACTGTAGCAGTTTGATATTTTTTATGAATTCCAGAAATAGATATTGGATTATGTTTGTGAACTTGTCTGTTCCTCTGGGCATATTAGTTTGGATTGGATTCAGAGGTTTTGCTTTTACTTGATTAAATAATGATTAAGGCTTTGATTGGGCCATGTCAGTAGGACTTTGAGTCCCCACCCCCTTGGTGGATGGGGACTCACAGAAGAAAACAACATGGCATAAGAGAAAGTTAGAGTTTTGATCCTGGAGCCCAGGAAGTAAGCACACAGAGAAGTAGAGAAGGTTCCATTAGACACAGCAGAGGCTCCAGGAAGAGATGAGCTGTTTGCCTGTCAGTTTATAGCTGCCCTTATGGAGAGAGATGATCAGCTGAGTCCAAAGAGAAATGAACCCTGGGAGAGAGACAAGACTTGTCCCAGCCTGCAGCTGAGATTGGAAGAAGCTGGGACCATGGAGCCTTGAGAGGCTTGCAGACATCGCCCACCATCTTGCATCAACACATGGCAACAGACTCTGGGTGAGAAAGTACCTCTTATGGTACCTTGAGTTGGACTTTTTAGGGCCTTATGACTGTATGCTTCTACCCCAAATAAATACTCTTTAGTGAAACCAACAGACTTCTGGTACCCCTTTTGCTGACTAATAGAAAGACCTAGAAACAATGATACCCCATTAGCAATCACCACATTCAGCCCCAAATCATTTTTCAAATACCATTCTTCAATAAAATAACCTTGGAGAGAAGACGGATTCTGGGACTTTGGCAGGAAATATTCAAGATGATCCTGAAGCATATTGTAGTTCCATTATGTAAAGAAATAATAAAAATACAGGCTTACAGACACACACACTTTAATGAGAGAGTCTGCCAAAGAAGCATATAAGTCAACTGAAAGAGCTCTCCATGGTCAAAGCTGGAACAATTCGAGCAAAGATAATAATAATAATAAAGTATTATAGATTACAATATTTCTTTTGAACTCTAAAGCTGGAATATTACAGAAAGCTTGGAAAAATAGATTAAAATATCACCCACTGTTGTACCACATTGTGGTAGGTTGAATTATGTATCCCATAAAAGGGGGAAAACCAGGTTCTTAATCTTAGTCCCACTCCTGTGGATGGGAACCCATTGTAAATATACAGGACCTTTTGAAGATTTTTTTTTTAGTAGGTACCAGGGATTGAACCCAGATCTCATATGTATGAAGCAAGCACTCAACAACTGAGCTACACCCACTCTGCTGAAGATATTGTTTTTAGTTGAGGGTGGCCAACTGAATCAGAATGGGTCTTTACCCTATTACTGGAGGCTTTATAAAGAGACAGCCGTGAGGAGGAGCTGGAAGCTGGGAGTCAGCAGGAACCTGGAAGAGAAAGGAGAGGACATTGCTCTGTGACAGGAAAGCCAAGGAACCCCAAGGATTGAAGCCTGCCAGAAGAGACCAACCCAAAACCATGAGCCAATAAATTCCTGTTTTTAAGTGAATCCATTGTATGATGTTTGTTATAGCAGCTAAGAAACTAAAACAGTTTTGGGTACTGGGAAATGTGGTGCTACTATGATAAGTACCTAAAAATGTAGAAATGGCTTTGTAATTTGGTAATGGAAGAATTGTGAGGAGCTTGATAGAAAAAGTCTAGATTTATTTGAAGAGATGTTTGTTAGAAATATGGATGTTAAAGTTACTTCTGATGTGGCCTTAGGTAGAAATGGAGAATGTGTTATTGAAAAATGGAAGAAAGACACTCCGTGTTATAAAATAGTAGAGAAATTGTATCTTACTGTTAAATTGAAAGTGGAACTTGCTGAGAAGATTTCCAAGATAATTGTGGAGGTGCATCCTGTTTTCTCCTAGCAGCTTATAGTAAAATGAGAGAGGAAAGGGATAAAACAGAACTGAGCCATTAAGCATGAAGGAATAGGAATTGATGATTTAGAAAATTCTCAGCTTATCTAGACAGCCTGCTCTGAGACTAGCCCAGAAGCAATTCTATTGGTAACCACCCTCCACCCTGAGTCTCAATAGAGAGGAAGTGAGTCCTCAGAGAAAAGGGCTCCATGTGAGGGTTTAACTGAACAACCATTTGATAAGTGGGTGTGGCTAAACATAGATCCAGTCAGACATCTCAGAAAAAATCAGAATTGAAAATGTTGTTACCCAGGAAGGATCTGTGGAAAGTCATTTTGTCTGACGGGTTGGACTCCCTTTAACTGCATGCAAAGCCAGAAAATGTTTTACCAAATTTCTATGAACAGAAGCAATGCCATCCTGGACTAAAAGGGACAGAGAAGGGATGAATTGAAGGAAGAAAGACTTCAAGGCAGATCACTGGAAGGAGAGGTCTAAACCAAAAAATCTCAGACCAACAGAGCTGGCCCACCTATGTGTGTGCAAAGGGTAGGTCTACTCCAGCACTTGGAGGGGGCAGGCCTTCTGGTCAGGTGCTTGGAGGAGGCAGAGCTCCCATCCTGATGTTTGGGGAGAGTTCAGCAAACACCTCATGGCTCAGAGAGAGAGAGAGGGTCTATGCCCAGGTGTTCTGGGAGAGTTAGTCCACCATTCCAATGCTTGGAGAAGGAAGAGCAACACCTCAGTTTTCAGACAGCTACTCCAGGGCTCAAAAGGGTGAGGTCTAGGCCCCAGCATTCAAGGAGACTGTGCCCTATTGCCCCAGTGCTTGCAAAGGGTGGTGCCACCACTCCAGCAGGCCTAGAGGATAAAGCCT
The DNA here is from genome assembly GCA_029593785.1 of Cabassous unicinctus. NCBI lineage: Eukaryota > Metazoa > Chordata > Mammalia > Cingulata > Chlamyphoridae > Cabassous > Cabassous unicinctus. Next base: position 38,584 of record JAQZBX010005491.1, read on the forward strand.
CAAGCCACAGATGACTCTCAGACCTTGGAGTCTAACAGAGTTTGCCCTGCTGGGATTTGCTTAGGACCTGTGACCCCTGTTTTCCTTCTAATTCCTCCCTTCTGGAATGGGAATATTTATACTATTCCTGTCCCACCATTTTCATTTGGAAGCAGATAATTTCTTGTCTAGGATTTACAGGTCCACAGACTGAGAGGAATTTTGCCCCAGGATGGACCCCACCGATTACTGCCTTTTTTTTTTTTTTTTTTTTTTTTTTTTTTTTTTGCTGTTAAAAAGTCCTTTATTGTAAAATTGTAAAATAAATAGAAAAATAGATTGAAAGAAATTACAAATTTGAAAAGAGAGTGCAAGGCTAGGTTAGATTTAATAGAATCAATTATAAAAAATAGATAGGATAGCAACTTTTGTAAATGTAAATAATTCAAATATTAGAGAATTTAATTATAACATAATTCTAATTTTTATTTTACAACTCAAACTATTGGACATAATAATTTCTAAGAATGAAATAAATTATTGGTTTAGTTATTTAATTTCCATTTAGGCCATATTTTTTTCTAGATAACCAAATTCCTATTTGGGAATTCTTCATATATTATTGGAATGAATTATAGCAGATAACAATTTCCCAACTCATAATTTTATGAGGCAGAAAAACAAAAAAATCTTGTTCAACAGTAGTCAAGCTATTATCTTAATTAAAGAGAATGAATAAGAAAGGGTTAAAGAAAAAGTATCCAAAAATGTATCTCTTCTCCAGTCCTCCTCATTTAAAAGCAAATATTTATTTTGAATGAAAAAAATTACAGAATACTGATCACAGGAACAATTTGCCAGTTGCACTAAGTAATTATTGTTCATATACTATAATGTTGTCAATTTACATTTATCTGGTCTAATCCAGCTTTTTTTGGTTACTGTTTGCATGGAATAACTTTTTTCAACCTTTCACTTTTAACCTGGTTGTGTCCTTACGTCTGAGGTGGGTTTCTTGTAGACAATATATAGACGGCTCATATGTTTTTTTATCGCTTCTATCAGTCTATGTCTTTTGATTGGGGAGTTCAACCTATTAACATTCTGTGTTATGACTGTAAACGCATTACTTACTTCATCCATTTTGTCCTTCGGCTCTCTGTTGTCATATTGTTCTATTATCTGTCCTCTTACCCTTTAGTTTACCCTTCCTAATAATCTTCATTTCTAAACTCTTCTCCAAATCTCTCGCCCTTATTTTTTTCTGTCAGGCAGCTGCACCTCCTTTAGTATCTCTTGCAAATCTGGTCTTTTATAACATATCCTATCAGTTTTCATTTGTCTATGAAGACTTTGAACTCACCCTCACTTATGAAGGACAGCTTTGCTGGATACAGAATTGTTGGTTGACAGTTTTTCTCTTTCAGTACCTTAAATACATCAAACTACTCTATTCTCTCCTCCATGGTTTCTGATGAGAGGTTGACACTTAATCTTATTGAGTTTCCCTTGTATGTGATGCTTTTCTTTTCTCTTGCTGCTTTCAGAATCCTCTTTTATCACTAATATTTGTCATTCTGAATAGTAGGTGTCTTGGGTTAGGTCTATTTGGATTTATTCTGTTTGGGGTGCATTGTCCTTCTTGGGTATTGATATTTATGTTCTTCACAGAGGTTGGGAAGTTTTTGGTTATTATTTCCTCAAATATTCTTTCTGACCTTTTTCCATTCTCTTCTCCTTCTGGGACACCAATAATGTGAATGTTTGTGCGTTTCACGTGAGCCAGGGACTCACTATTGGTGTGCAGATTTTCTCTCAGGGGTTGGATACAGAATGTGAATAGTTTTGTCCATGCAAATTCAAGACCAACCAGCAGACGACGCTAGTCAACACACCTTTCTCTGGAGGTGTTTCAGTCTCTGCTTGCCTGTGTTCCTGTGTTGAATCTCCATATCGGAGAGTCACAGCAGGCTCTGCTGGCTGAATTCACTGAAGAAAAGCACCCTGACTTCCCCTCCCTTTTCCGTTGAAAGAGCAGACAGGGAGGAAGATGCGTGCTCCCCTCTTAGTTGGCTGCAGTGATCCAGTTGTTTTACCCCAGCTTATTATCTTGGGGGTGGGGGAGGGGAGCCCTTCTTGGTCACCACCGGGGCTTGGTAACTCACGTTTGTCTTTTCATTGTTTTCATCTCTCTGTCTGTCACCCTCCTGGGAGTTGTGTAGTAGCTTGTCCTGGTCTGCTGACCCCCAAAGGAGGGCTCTCAGGCAGCTTTTGGCTCTTTTTCCATTGATTTTGTGAGAGCATTCAGCTCTGCCTGTTAGTCCATTGCCATCTTCCCACAATCTTCCATAACTGCTTTTTAAAAAAAAATTCAGAACTTTAAACAAAAAGATTTAATTAATTAATTTATTTATTTCTCTCCCCTCCCTACCATTGTTTGGGCTTGCTGTCTGCTCTTTGTGTCCATTCATTATGTGCTCATCTTCTTTTAGGAGGCACTGGGAACCAAACCCAGAACCTCCCATGTGGTAGGTGGGTGACCAACTGCTTGAGCCACATCTGCTTCCCACCATAACTGCTTTTGATGAGACTTTGTGCTTAGCATTGTTACTGAAATGACTTAAGGTTTTGGGTATGTTGGGATGGAATGAAGGTATTCTCAATATGGGAAGAACATGCTCTTTTGGGATTCAGAGGGCAGACTGTGACAAGTTGAATTATGTATCTCAGAAAAAAAAAAACATGTTCTTAGTGTTAATCCCATTGAAGATGTTATTTTTAGTTGAAGTGTTGGCCAACTGAAAGGGGAATGGGTCTGAATCCTATTACTGAACACCATATAAAAGAGAAAGCCACAGGGAGGAGTCAGAAACTCAAAGTCAGATGGGAACTGGAAAAGAAAGGCAAGGACATTGCCATGTGACAGGAAAGTCAATGAACCCCAAGATTGCCAGTCCACCAGAATGCTATGATCTCAGGAGGATACAGGTCTTCCAGCCTCCAAAACCATGAGATAAAAAATTCCTTTGGCTAAGCCAGCCCCTTGTGTGTTATTTGTAATAGCAGTTGGGAAACTAAGTCACACATTGACACATTTTTCCTTCATCCTTTAAATCTTTGCCATGATGCATCTAGATAATATAAAACCAACATGAAATGGAAAGGAAATTATTTTATTCAGTTTTTGTGCTCTAATAGGCAGTCTATATTTTCTTTATGCTGATGAAGCCTGAAGGCAAAAAATATAAAGCATCACCATGTATCTTTGCTCTAGGAAAGCAAAAATTGTAGGATTTTCCCAATCTATCTCTCTTCAGAGGAAAATTGACCTGGATATCTGGAAATGGAAACACTCAAGCCAAACTCTTCTGATATGTACATGCATCTTGTAAATTGTTCCACAAATTGGAGAAATTATTTTATAATTCTTCTGCAATCACAAAATTTCCTCATAAAAATGCCCCTAGGGGATGCACTACATGAATATTTAGGAAACATTGCCTCAATTTTGGTATATAACAAGTGGGGAAAGATGATTTTTTCAGAAAGGCACCCTTGAGACTGTGAGAGAGCTGGGATGGAAGTTTTTCTTAAAAAAACAATGAGGGCTTAAAGAAATCAATTCTTGTCCATTGCCACACTTGCTGTTTCCTCCACCACAGTGGTCTTGTCCACCTGCCATGTCAAGTCCCATAGGCGGCCAGGTTCATGTGTATACTAAGGGACAAACAGGAGAATTCTGCTTTCATTTGCACAATGCTTTCCTGACCTATCATTGACTGCATCCTCAGCAGGATTCTGGTTTCCAAAGGGCTACACAGGATTTAAAGAAATATTAGGTCTTAAAATTATTTAATTGTTGAAATTATGGAAAGACAGCTCCTTAGGTATTCTGTTGAATCTCTGTCCCTCATGAGGCAACTCATGAGCCGGATCCCTCATGGGTTCCTTGGCTTCATTTTTATTTGCTACCTTAGAAATGTCTTTCCCTCAATCTCTCATTCTTGGTGTTTTCTATTATAAAAATGGCAGGCAACATTGTGTATGGCTTTATATTTTACAGGCCACTTTTGCCACATGTCATCTACTTAGTTCTCTTTCTGCTGGTGAAGAAATTGAGGCCTAGAGAGGTTTAATAGCTAGAAAGTGGCAGTGCTGGGGCTTAAACACGTGTATTGTGACTCCAGAACCAATGATCCTTGGTTATTGGACATGTTCCCAGAACCTTTTGCCTGATCTGCAGAGAAATAACTTCTTTCCTTTACTTTGTTCATCCATTCTGAAGTAGGAACTGGTTACCTTTCCATGCTTGTCTTTCCCATGATTTGGCAAATTGTATAAAACCCCTATATTCTTAAGTGTTGATGCTGAACTAGCAAATGAGCATTTCCTAAGCAGTTCTACCACACTTGTGCATCACCCTTTTAAGCCTTTATTATGACCACTATACAATTTTAAATGTGTAGTGAGAAGTAAAAACACTGAAGAGGAAGTCATCAAGGTAGCGATTTGACTTTTCTCTCTCCATTCTAATGGGTGAGCTGGAAGGGTGCTTCAAAAGAACAACTCATAGATACTAGGGGACCTGAGCAGATTACAGTAAGAGGATCCTATGAGAACTTAAGCTCTACTACCTTTCCCAAATAAATGATTCACCAGGTATCTGTTTTAGTTATCTAAAGGGCTGCTGATACAAAGAACCAGAAATGTGTTGGCTTTTATAATGGGGATTTCTTTGGGGTAAAAGCTGACACTTCTGAGGCCATGAAATGTCCAAACAAGGCATCAGCAGAGATGCTTTCTCTCCAAAGTCAGCTGCCATATGGTGAAGTAAGATGGCCTCTGTTTTAGTCAGCCAAAGGGATGCTGATGCAAAATACCAGAAATTGGTTGGTTTTTAAAATGGCATTTACTTGGGGTAGAAGCTTATAGTTACCAGGCCATAAAGCTTAAGTTACTTCCCTCATCAAAGTCTATGTCCATGTCTTGGAGCAAGATGGCTGCCAACATCTGCCAAGGTTCAGGCTTCCTGGGTTTCTCTCTTCCCAGGGCTTGCCTTTCTCTGGGCTTAGCTGCTCTGTTATCTCCACAAGGCCAGCTGTAGACTCTGTAGACTATTGGGCAAACAGCTTGTTTCTCTTCCTGGGGCCTTCTCTCTTTCCTCATGACTAAGTTCATCTGTGTGCTTATTTCCCAGGGCTCCAGCTCAAGACTCTGCATCAGAATTCCAACTCTGTCCTTTGCCATGTCTTTTATCTATGTGTCCCTACCCCCAAGGGGCCCAATCAAAGCCCTAATCATAATTTAATCACGCCCAGAGGAACAGACGAGGTTAAAAACATAATCCATTATCTATTTTTGGAATTCATAAATAATGCCAAACTGCTACAGCCTCTGATCTTGGCTGAAGGTCTCTGCCCTCCCCTCCAGAATGTGCTGTTTCCTGGAGCTCAGCTGTAGACAACCAGGTATAGGGCCCATCTCTTTCCTGGCCTCCACTATCAGTTTCAGCTGCTCCACCTTCTTCCTGAGCTCAGCTTCAAGCTATCAGGGATATGGCTCATCTCTCCCTGGGCCTCAGCTCTCAGAGCCTCTCAGGGGCTTCTCTCCTTGCAGCTCAGCTGTGGGAGAAACTGGAATCCTTTCTCTCACATGGCAGAATCAAATATGGTGGCTCCTTTTCCTGTGTCTCCATTTTTATCAGACTCAGCAAGAGGGCAGAAACTCAACCTGAGTCACACATCACTGATGTAGTCCAATTGAAAGGGTCTCATACCCACAGGGCTGGAGTATTTCACAAGCATAATATTTCTCTTTTGGAGATTCATAAGATAATTTCAAACTGCCACAGGATCTTTTCATCTTGTTACAAAACTGAGGATGATAATTTTACATAGTCTTTTAATCACAGATGGGAAATTTTTTCTAAAAAGTTTAACACTGATCTACACATATTCAATTAAGGATCACATGTTAAAAGCAACTTTGTCTCTATATTAGAGAAACATATAAAAAGCTTCACTTATCTTTGAAGATTTCAAATAGAATGTGCAAACTCTACTTAATATAAACAATAAATTAAAGAAAAAATTAATTTCTGTAACATTAAGTTTAGTGCAATATGAGAATGAAGAGGGGAAAGAATATAAAGAATTGCAACTTAAAAGTTTGCATAAGCCCCAAAAGACCAAAATCTAACTAATTTACTAGTAATGGACTTGATTTGGAAAAAAAATACAATAAGAAATATTGGGGAAAATATCAGAAAAATCAGCATGTATTTTAAGAATATTTTAAGAATATGATTTAATTCTGGAAATCTAGTCTTACCCCATGTTAGCCCTAAAAGAAAAGTAAAAAAAAAAACAAACTATTTCTTTAAATAGTGGGAGCTGTCTTTCCTATACCACTTTAAGGAAATAAAATTTTGAGTTTAAGGATCTTTTTAATATTTATATTTATCTAATTATATAGTTAAATTCCCAAAGCCTTCTCTTTGCAAAACTAGGAATTAATGGGATCTCCCTTAGGGTTGCTTGAGATGGTACAAAAAGTTGAGCTAAGGGCAGAAATTTATTTAAAAACCTGTACAAATATATTCTTTCCTGGTGGGTGTACAGTAGTATCTTGTTATGTTTTTAATTTGTATTTCCTGATGAAAAATGATTGTAGACGCTTCCAGTATGAATAGCCACAATTGGGTATCCTCTTCTGAGATATGCTTGTTAAGTCTTTTGCCAATGATAAAAAATGGCTTGCTAATATTTTTCTTATTGATTGTAGTACCTTTTTAAATACTCTGGATATGAGTCATTTGCCAGATGTAAGTATTGCATATGTTTTCTTCCAGTCTGTGGTTTGCCCTTTCACTCCCTTAATGATTGGACACAATTTAATTTATGAGTCCAATAGATCAAAATTTTCTTTATGGTTAGTGCTTTTTGTATCATGTTTAATTTTTTTTGTTTGTTTGCTTGCTCGAAGGTCATAAAGTCTCCTGTTTTATAGAAGCTTAATTGCTTTACATTTTAAATTTAGATGTAGGACCCATTTCAGATTTATTTATGTGTGAGGTGAGAGGTGTGGGTTATGGTTCATTTTTTTTGCTTGTGCTATCCAATAGTGGCAGCACCATTTGCTGAAAGGAATATTGTTTCTCCACTGAATTGCATTTGCCCCTTTGTAAAAAAACATGGTTCATATATGTGTTATTGGTCTGTTTCTGAACTCTATTCAGTTCAGCTACTCATTTGGTTTAGCCTTGAGTTGATATCACACTATCTTTATTACTACAACCTTACAATAAGGATTAATATCTGGTATTGTCTATCTTCCAACTTTGCTCATTTTTTCATGATTTTCTTGAATATTCCAGGTCCTTTAAATTTACATATAAAATTTAAACTCAGATTGTTAATTTCCCCCAAAATTTCTGCTGAGATTTTGACTGAACTTTTATTGAAGCTATAAAAATTTTGGGGAGCCTTAGCAGTTTTGAATATTCCAATACAGATATATATTCCTTTTATTTAGATCTTTTGTAATGCATAGTTTTCAGGGTAGAGTTTTTAAACATCTTTTATTAGATTTCTTCTCAAGTAGTTGATGTTTTCTAATATTATTTGAAATGACATTTAAATATTTTCATGTTCTTATTCTTTATTGCTAGAATATAGATAAACATTTGGTATTTGTATATTTAACTTTTATCCAGCAAATATGCTAATTTCTCTTTTTAATGCTACTAGTGCATAGATTAATTTGGATTTTATTTGTATACAATCATGTCTTCTGTGAATAATGACAGTTTTACTTAATTCCTTCTAACATTTAAACCATTTCTTTTTATTTCTATTTTCTTGCTTTATTATCCTCTTTAAGACCTCGATGTTGAACAGAAGTGATGATAGTGGGATTCTTGCCTTTTTACTAAACTTTGGGTGACAGCTGTCAGTATTTTATCATTAGGTATTATATAAGCCAGAGTTTGTTTGTTTTTTGGGTTTTTTTTTTTTTTTTTTTAAACAACGTCATCAGTTTAAGGAAATGTCTTAGTTTGCCAGGGTTGCTATGAAAAGTAACACACAATAGTTTGGCTTAATCAACAAACATTTATTGACTCATGGTTTTGAAGGCTTGAAGTCCAAAATCAAGAGGTCAGCAGGGCCAAGTTTTCTCCCAGGGTCAGTAAGTATACTGGTGATGGCAATTCTACATCACAGGGCAATCTTTCTCTCTGCCCTGACTTCTACTGACTTCTGACTTCTTCTTATTTCTGGCTTCAACTGACAAATTACATCCAAACTGCCTGTCTTTATAAGCCTCCAGTCACAATGATTAAGACCCACAATGATTCAATTTAGCCCCAATTAACTAATGAAAACATTTTCAAAAGGTCCTATTTTAAAATGGGCTCACATCCACAGGAAGAAAAATTATGAACTGAATGTATCTTTTGTGGATACTTGATTCAATCCCCAGAAGGAAGTTTTCTTCCATTCCCACCTTGCTGTAAGTTTGTTTTTGTTTTTGTTTTTTAATCATGAATGGGTCTTGTATTTTATAAATATTTTTCTGCATCTACCGAGAGGAACATATAGTTTTTCTTCTTTATTCTACTAATGTGGTATAATCAATTGTTTGATTTTCAAGTATTACAGCATCATTTTACTCCAAGAATAAATCTTCTATGGTCATAATATATTGTCCTTTATATATGTATGACTGGATTCAATTTGCAACTTTTAAAAAGATTTTTACATCTATATTCATAAGATATATTGGCCTATAATTTTCCTTTCATGATATGACCATGTCAGTTTTGTTATCAAGATTATAAAATAAGTTGGGGTGTGTTCTCTCATTCTCTTTTCTGAAGAGTTTGTAAAAATTGCTATTATTTATTCCTTATTTTCAAGAATTCACTAGTGAAGCCATCTTAGTCTGGAAATTTTTGTGGAAATAATTTTAATGGAATCAATTTCTTTAACAAATCTAAGACTCCTTATATTTTCCATTTCTTCTTTTGCCAATTTTGGTAAGATATGTTTTTCACATCTTTCACAACTGTTTTTCACAGTTCTTAAATAATTAGCATAAATTATTACCGATATCCTCTTATTATCCCTTTAAATCCATAGGATCTGAAGTAATGTTCTTTTTTAAAATCCTGATATTGTTAAATTTTTACGCCTTTCATTGCTTTTGACTGGTCTTGCTGGGAGTATAGCAATATCATTAGTCTTTGCAAACTATTTGCTTCAGGCTTTGTTGATTTTCTCAATTAAGTGTTTGCTTTCTTTTAAATTGATTTCTGCTCGTAACTATTTTTCCTTCTTGTGACTTTCTTTTCTTTTTCTAGTTTAATCAGATGAAATCTTAGGTAATTAATTACCAATGTTTTTTCTTTTTAAACACATATTTACGGCTATAAATTTTCTCCTAAGAGTTGCTATAGCTGTATTACATAAGACTGGAAATGTTAAATCTTCAGTATTCAGATCAAAAGATTTTCCAATCTCTATTGTGATTTCTTATTTGACTCAGGATTATTTAGAAGTGTGTTGTTTAATTTTCAAGTGTTTTGGACTATTCTAGTTATCTTTCACTTATTCGTGTATAGTTTAATGCTGCACTGGTCAGAGAACCTGATCCATATAACTTTAATTCTTTGGAATTTGCCAAGCTCTACTTTATGGACCATGGTATTGTCTATTTTGGAAAACTTCATGTTTCATGTGAAATTTAAAAAAATATGTATTTTGTATATTGGGATTAGTATTCTAAATACGCTAATTAGGTCAATTTAGTTAATCATATTGTTTAATTTTTTTTCTAATTTTTCTATGTCCTTACTAATTTACTTTTTGCTTGTTCTGTATTCTATGCCTAGAGAAGATTTGGTAAAATCTCCAAATATGATAGTCGATTACTTTATTTACCTTTTTAGTTCAATGAATGTTGGCTTCAGATATATTTTAACTATGAATACAAATTTAGGATTGCTATATCTTCTGGTTGAATTGATCCTTTAATCATTATGACAGACCTCTCTTGGTTATTAACAATAGTTCTTGCTTTTAATGTTAGTTTGTCTGCTGATATTAATATACCCATGACAATTTTCTCTTATGTGAAGTGCTATATCCATTTTAATCTTTTTACATTTTATCATAAAAGTGTTTATTTTTTATCTGTTGCAAACATTAAATCTTGTTTTTAATCAGTTATTTTTTTCTTTTTAAAGTGTATCTTTAAATTGGAGTGTTTAGTCAATTTCTCTGTAAAGTAGTAAATGATATAGTTGAACTTAACTCTGCCATCTTCCTATTGTTTTCTATTCATCCCATCTGTTTTTGGTTCTTTTATTCATCCTTTTTGGCCTTCTTTTGATTAATTATTTCCATTTTTCCTACTCATTTTTTATTTTATTTTATATTAGTATGGTATACTTTGCATAATTAATGAACAAATATTGATACAGTATTATCAACTAGAGTCCACAGTTTATTCAGATTTCCTTAGTTTTACCTAAAGTCCTTTTTCTGTTCCAGGATTCAAGTTAGATTCCTACATTACATTTAATCATCAATTCTCCTTAGACTCTTTTTGGCTATGACAGTTTCTCAGACATTCCTTATATTCCATGTTGCCAGTTTTAAGGAGTACTGGTCAGATATTTTGTGGCTGTCCCTCCATGTGGATTTGTCTGGTGAATTTCCCATGATTAGACAGTGGTTATGAGTTTTGGGGAAGAAGAACACAGATGTAACATGCTATTTCACACATCATAGTTAGGGTACATTTTATCAACAATTGCTGTTAACTTTGATTACCAGGCTGAGGTGGTGTTTTCAGATTTCTCTGTGCTGCACTATTTGGAAGGAATATGAGCTGACAATGGTAAGGAATGGATAGTTATGCTCCACATGCTTCAGGATGGAGCATCTATATCAATAGATTGGAATTCTTCAAAGGAGATTTGTTTCTTCTCTCCCATTTATTTATTTACTAATTCAATAATTTATATCAGTATGGGTTCATGGAAATTTATTTTACGCTTTAGATTATAATCTTTTACTTCTTTATGTACTTTATTGCTCAAATTGTTCTAGTTTGGCCATTGCAAACTTTTTTAGTTGGCTCCTGTGTCCTTTTGACATAAATATATATATTTTCTGTTTAGTGTTTCCTTACTTCCTGATAATACAAGACATTCCCGACTCATCTTATATTTTTGCCCCAGTTTCAAAATCAGCCATTTCTCCAAGGACAGCTGGTTCCTTTCATTAGAGAATGGTATTAGAAAACAAATTTTGGAGCTAGGTATGCTGGTTGCTTCACATATCTTTCAATATTTCTATATGTAACTACCTTTATCCATATTAAACTAAATGTGGGTTTATACATATGGTCCCAACTCTAATCCACTACTTCATGGCTCATTCTGGCCTCTTTCCTTGTTTATCTGCAATCTCCTACTCCAAAAGGGAGAGACCTGATAGCCATCATTTACCATGTATTTACTTAATGGTTCAAATCCAGTATTCATGTGTGGTAAAGATTCAGAATCATTAATCCATACCAATAGGTTTATCAGATAGAGTATTGGGCTTATGTTCAGTTCCTTTTGTTTTTAGTTTTACAGACTTCACTCATTTCCAAAGTTACTTAGATCAGCATATTTTTATAATCCTCTTCAATGAATATCTTCTCATACATTTGTAATTCAATTAGATACTTTTGTAATTCTGCATTCCATCTTGGGATCCCCAAATTCCCAAATGATTTTTTTTTAAATTTCATACATTAGGTTCACTCTTTTGATGTGAAGTTCAATGGGTTTTGACAAATGCACAGTGTCATGTAGCCACCATTATAGTATCATATAAAATAATATTTCAGTGCCCTAAAAAATCCCCTACACATATTCAACCTTCCCCCCACAAACTCCTGGCAACCACTGATTTGTTTACTGTCTCTATAATTAGAGATTAAGAATGCAGTTGCTGAATCATATGATAAGATTATTTTGGCACCATTTGTTGAAAACACTATACTTTCTTCATTGAATTGCTTTTGCTCCTTTGTCAAAGATGTTTGTGTAGGTCTATTTTGGGCACTCTATTTTGGTCAAATGTTCTACTTCTCTATTTTTTCCAAATGCCACATTGTCTTCATAATTGAAGCTTTATAGCAAATCTTAAAATTGGGAAATATGAGTTATCTAACTTACTTCTTGTTCTTTAATATTGTGTTGGTTATTATAGGTCTTTTGTTTCTTAATACAACTTTTAGAATCTGGTTGAACATATCTACAAAATAGTTTGTAGATATTTTGATTGGGATTGAATCAAATCTATAGATCAATTTGGAAGTATTGTAGTAACAATATTGAGTCTTCCCATCAATATGTATTGAGTATCTCTCCATTCTTTCAGATCATCTCTGATTTCTTTCATCAGTATTTTGTAGTTCTCAGCACACAGATCCTGTAAATATTTTGTTAGATTTCTACCTAGTATTTCTTATTTGGGGGTGTGTGCTATTGTAAATGGTATTTTTAAATTTAACATTCCAATTGTTCTTTGCTCTTATAAAGTAAACCATTAACTTTTAATATTAACCTTGTACCCTACTACCTTACTATACTTGCTTATTAGTTCCAGAAGTCTTTTTTTTTTTTAATTCTTTGAGATTTTCTACACAGAGAACCATATCATTTGAAATAAAAGAAGTTTTAGTTCTTTCTTTCCAAATACCTTTTATTTCCATTTTCTTGTCTTATTACACTAACTAGGGCTTCCAATGTTATGTTGAAAAGGAGTTATGCGGGGACATCCTTGCTTTGTTCTCAATCTTTGTGGGGAAGCATCCAGTCCCTCACCATTAAGCATGATGTTAGCTTTAGGTTTTTTTATAGATGTATATTTATCAAGCTGAGTGAATTTTTCTCTATGTCCAGTTTACTGAGAGTTTTTATCACACATTGGTGTTAGATTTTTGTCAATCTTTTTCTTCAGTTCTGATATCAGTAATTTGTATATTCTTTCTTATTGTTTTTCTTGGTTAGCCTGTCTAGAGGTTTATCAATTTTATTGATCTTTACAAATAACTAGCTTTTGGTTTTGTTGATTTTCAATGTTACTTTCCTGTTTGTAATCTCATTGATCCCTGCTTCAATTTTTATTTTTGTCTTCTGCTAACTTTGGAGTTAAACTGTTCTTACTCTTGTCCCTTAAGATGGATCTTTGGATTATTGATTTTAGATCTTTCTTCTTTCCTAGTATGAAAATATAATGCCATAAATTTCTCACTAAACACTGCATCCCACAAATTTTAGTTGGCTATTTTTTTAAATTTTCATCTGGTTCAAAATAATTTTTAATTCCCTTGAGACCTCTTCTTTGACCTATGTGTCTAGAAATTTATTGTCAAATTCAAATATTTGGGGATTTTCCAGCTATGTCTCTGTTACTGATTTTTTTTTTAATGTAAAGAAATCATTGTATTTCTGTTACTAGCAGTAAACAATCAGAAATCGAAATAAAAACAATGTTATTTACAACAATGTTAACACTTAGGGTAAAGTCGACCAAAAAGGCAAAAAAAAAACCCCACAACCCTATACATAAAAACTATAAAACTTTTAAGAGAGAAATTAAAGAAGGCCCAAATAAACAGAAAGACACACCATGCTCAAGGGTCAGAATCCCCAACATCAATGTTGTCAGGTCTCCCCAAATTGATCCACAGATCCAGTGCAATCCCAAACAAAATTGCAGAAGGCTTTTTGTTGTAGAAATTGTCAAATGGAAACATGGAAAATGCAAGGCATTTAGACTAGCCAGAAAAACCATGATAAAGAAGAACAAACTTCAAGACTTATTATATAGCTACAGTAATAAAAATGACACAGCATCAGCAGAGAGACATACATGTCAATGGAACAGAATGGAGAGTCCAGAAATACACCCACACATATACGGAAAACTGACTTACAACAAAGGTGTAAAGACAATTTACTGGAGAAAGGAAAGGATTTTCAATAAATGGCAGAATTGGGTATCCATATGTAAAAAAGAACTTTGATTCTATACCTCGCACCAAAACAAAAACCAACTCAAAATGGGTCACAGACCCAAATGCAAAACCTGCAAACAAACATTTTAGAATAGCAATTCTCAATGGGGACAATTTTCCTCCCCAGGAGATATTGGCAGTGTTTGGAAATACTTTTGGTTGCCACCACTGGGAAGGCCATGTTACTGGCATCTAGTGGGTGGAGGCTAGAGATGCCATGAGACATCCTATGATGCACAGACTAGACCCCCTCGCTGCCCCCCTCAAAAGAATGATGTTACCCAACAAGTCAAAAAGTACTTTGATTGATTGAATTATGAACCTATAGTTTATTGATTTTTAGTTTAATTCCATTGTAGCCTGAAAACATATTTTGTATGATTATTCTTTTAAATAACTTAAGGTTTGTTTTATGGTCCAGAATATGGTCTGTCTTGGTGAATGCTACATGTGAGCTTGAGAAAAATATACATTTTGTTGATTTTGGTTGGAGTATTCTATAAGTGTCAATGAGATCAAGTTGATTTATAGTGCTCTTCTGATTTCCTTTAATGATTTTCTGCCTGATTGTTGTATCAATTACAGAGGAGTGTTGAAATTGTCAATCATAATAGTGGATTTTTCTATTTCTCCTTTTAGTACTATCAGTATTTTCCCATTGTATTTTGATGCTCTATTGTTAGGTGCATACACATTTAAGATTATTATATCATTGACGAGAAACAACCTCTTTATTATTGTGTAATATCTCTCCCTATCCCTGATGGTCTTTCTTCTGTGAAGAATAATCTTTTTGCCTGACATTATTATAGCCACTTCAGTTTTTTTTGGAAAAGTCTTATTATGATATATGTTTGTCCATCCCTTTATTTTAATATATTTTAATAATTATATATAAGGTTGGTTTCTTGTGGACAGGACATAGTTTGGTCCTGTATTTTCTTTAATATCCACTCTTATAATCTTTTAATTGGTATATTTAGATAATCTATTTTAAACTTAATATTAATATAGTAGAATTAATAGCAACCATGTTTATAACTGTTTCTTTTTCATTACATTTTTTTCTTCTTTTTCCTTTTCAGCTTTTTATGGTTTTACCTGAGTATTTTACTAAATTACATTTTATCTCTTCTCAACAAACCAATAACATTTTAAAAATCACTTAGTGGTTTGCAATTTTTATATTGTAAAAATGTTTACAATATAATTTTTAAAAATAATTCAAGTCTACCTTCAAACAACACTGCCACATTGCATGCAGTACAGATGCCTTATAATAGCGTACTCTAACACCTGCTGCCATTCCTTCCGGTTATTAATATGCCATAATTGCTCAATACATTGTTCTATTATTGCTTTAGGCAAGCCAATATCTTTTAGGTCAATTAAGAACAAAAGCAAATTAAATGATTTTATTTTACCTTATCTATTTCTTCTCTGACACTCTCCCTTTCTTTATCTAGATCCCTGTTTCTTACCTATGTGATATTCCTCCTTCCTGAAGAATGTCTTTTTAACATTTTTTAAAAGGCATATCTGCTGGTGGTGATTTCCCTATTTTTATTTGTCTAAGAAAGCCTTTATATCTCCTTCACTTTTGAAGGATAATTTTGCTGGCATAGAATACTAAGTTGATGCTTTTTTGCTTTCAAAATTTTAAATACTTCACACCACACTCTTCTTGTGTGCATGGTCTTTAAAAGAAGTCTGCTCTGATTCTTAACCTTGTTCCTTTGTAGATAAGGAGATTTGCTCTCTGACTTTTGACTTTTTTCAAGATTTTCTCCTTGTCTCTGGTTTTTGCAGTTTGAATTTTAAGCACCTAGAGGTATGTGTGTGTGTGTGTGTGTGTGCGTGCGTGTGTGTGTGTGTTTTGTTGGTTTGTTGGTATTTATCCTGATGGGTGAGCTCTGAGCTTCCTAGATCTATGGTTTAGCATCTGTCATTAATTTTGGAAAATTCTCAGCCATTATTACTTCAAATATTTCTTCTGCACAGTTCTCTCTTCTCCTTTTGGTATAACAATTGTGCATGTTACACCTTTGACTTTGTCCTATGCTTTTTTGATGTTCTGATTTGTTCATTCCTTTTTCTCTTCACATTTCAGTTTGCGAAGTTTCTATAGACCTATCTTCAGATTCACTAATACTTACCTTGACTGTATTGAGCCCACTGATGAATCCATCAAAGGAATTCTTAAATTTCTTTAAGCACTTTTGCTCTTCTAGCATTTTTCTTTTGATATTTTTAGTTACCAACTCTCTGCTTACATTATCCATTTTATTCTTATATTATGCACTTTTTGCATTAAAAATATTAACATATTCAACATAGTTATTTAAAATTCTCAGTGTGATCATTCCAACATCTGTGTCATATCTGAGTCTAATTTTGATGCCTGCTTTGTCTGCATTTTTTTTCTTGACTTTTGGTATGCCTGGTAATATTTGGTTGAAAGCTGGACATGACATATCAGGTAATAGGAATTTTACATATCAATAGGTAAAGTCAATAGAGTCAATCAGGCTTTGATGTGATGTATTGTGCTAATCTAGCTTGGAGTTGTGTTGTGTTTGTCTAATGTTTGCTATAGCTATATGTGCAAGAGGCTTCATATTCCTCCAGTGTCCTTGTTTTCTTCCCCCTCTTGACTTTGGTCTTCCCTAGATACTCCACCTTAAATGAAGATTGAATCTTGCAGCTCTTTCACATGTAATTGATTGCCTTGTTTTGTTTTGTTTGTTTTTTAATACTGGCACCTTGCTAGTGTGGTGGTAAGGTGTGGGAGAGGGGAAAATATAATCTTATGATTAAATCTCATTGTTTTAGTGAGCCTCTGTCTCTGGGCTATGACAAATGTTTCTCCAATGGCATAGCTTTTTCTTTTCTTCCATGTTCCCTACTATTGGTTGCATCATTCCCAATTGAGTTCCCAACGAGCCCCGAGCCCTGCTGACTATTAATCCCCCTTAGCTGAGACAGAAAGGCCAGATGGGGCTTAATTGTGAGGCATGACCTTCCCCAGCTGGGATAAAGTTCTGGCAAAGTCTTTTCCACTGTTGAATGGGCCTTTGATATGGTAGTGACTCTTGCAGTATTCCACTATTACTCTTCCCCTCCTGCCGCCAGAGCTAGGAGAGTTCTTTCCTCTTTCTCTGATCTTCACCAGGAGCACCTTGTGGGGTTCCTGGTGGGGTTCATCTACATCTGTAGCCCACAGGAGGAGCTCAATCTCATGCTAGTCTATACTCAGCCTCTACAAACTCATTAAAATTGCTATTTAGGCATTCCTACCATTGATTGGCTCTAGTGGCTTCAGCTCTGGGTAAGCAGTTCTTGACTGTGACTCTGTCTTCACCTGCTTCTCCAGATTTCAGGGTGGTGGTTTCTCCTGTGGCCTCATTTCTTTAACGGATCCATCAAAGATCACTGATTTTCAGTTTCTCCAATTTTTTCTTGTTGCAAGTACAGGAGTGATAAATTCCAAGCTCTTTATATGTCAGAGTTGGAAGTGAAAGCCTCTATTTTGTATACATACTTTCTTGATTTTCAGACCTGTTTCCTGCCTCTTTCCATGTCTAATATATATATAT
>JAQZBX010005492.1:0-22479 GCA_029593785.1 Cabassous unicinctus
TTTAAAAAAAAAAAAAAAACAGCTGGAGCTGATGGTGGTTCTCTTTTTCATAAGAACCTCGCAGAAAGGAAAAAGAAGTCTGCGCAAGAGCGCTGTCACGCTGAGGAAGAGATAGACGAAATTCGCAAGTCATACGAAGAGGAGTTGGACAGACTTCGACAGCTCTTGAAAAAGGCTCGGGTCTCCACAGACCAAGCAGCTGCAGAGCAGGTAAAGGGAAACTGAGGAAATATGGAAACAAAAGGAAGACGTGAAGGACAGAGAGAGAGAGAAAGAGGGAGAAGCTTCCAGTTTCTTCCTTATCCCTAATTTAGGGTGACATTTCTCATAGTTGATGCTCTCATGTTGGAGAAAGATAGAAGAAGGCAAAACAAATATGTGCAGAAGAACCAGGAGTCAAATGGAGGATTCTTTCCTTTTTAAGTGTTTATTTAATGCTTAATTACTTAAGTAAAACATGAAGAAAATTCTCTCTACAAAAAATTCCAAACCTAATAAGGCCAAAGTTCTTAACCATCAGGTACCATCCTTCAGGCACATGATAGTCCTTGAAAAGAAGGGATTTATTTTGGCTAACAGGAAGGAAACCAGGCATAGTGGCTGGTTCTCTGGTCCATTTGAAGTGACCTTTCTCTTTGTAAGTTCATGAATTCATATTTGTACACCAGTTTCTTGTGAATTTAATTAGCAGGGATTAGGTACTCTCAAATCAATCACCTCTGGGAGTTTTAACAAAAATAAGTTTCTGAATCTGTTAAGTTCAGGGTCTGGGAAATGGTCACATTACAGCCCTGCCTTTCAGGGACTGTCTAGACAGTCACATCTTTATCTAGTTGTAGCACCTTTTAGAGCTCTGACAACGAATGGCATCTTCCTACCTACAGAAAAAAAGTACATTAACCTTAAAAGCAATTATGACCTTTTAAACAGTTATTTCCGTATTAAATCTGGTCTGTTAGCTTATTCTTTTTGCCTTATGAAAGATAGGCTTCTCTAGGTGTGATGGGACCCCAGCATAGGGTCATTGCTTTCTCTTGGCAGCTAACTCTAGTGCAGGCTGAGCTGCAGACCCAGTGGGAAGCAAAATGTGAATATCTCCTGGCCTCCGCCAAGGATGAACACCTGCAGCAGTACCAGGAGGTGTGTGCGCAGAGAGACGGCAACCAGCAGAAGCTGATGCAACTTCAGGAAAAGGTAGATGTCTTCCTGGAGCCAGACAGCTTAGGCAGCCCAGTTAATTTGAGGTCAGCAGGTTGTTTGAGCCTTGTTGATCTTTTGGGCCCAAAAGATGTTAACAGCTAAAAAACAAAACTATGGTTGTTTAACTCTAGTTTGTCAGTAATCGTTCACATACTGATTTGGGATGACAGGTCAGTGACCTGGAAAAAGAAAAAATAGCACCAGTGTTCTGGAATATGTTTTCTATTATTATTTGATCCTTCATTTATTAAACAAATATTTCTAGAGTGTCTGTTGTGTTCCAGACACTGTGTGGGAAAGGGCATACAAAGAACTTTGCCCTCAAGAATCTCACCATCAAGAAAAAAAGACAAAGGGACAATCAAAATATATTCATTAAGTGTTCTAGGGACCAGAAGAGGCAGTGGCTGGGGTTTCTGGGGAAAGCTTCCCAAAGGACGTGACACTTGAGATGAGCCGTGAAAGACAAGTAGCTTTGGTAAGGTGGAGGGGGTGCAGAACATTCTGGGCAAATGCACTGAGGTGGGATAGAGCTTGGTGTATGGGGGGCATTATCAGGCACAAAAAGGAGAAGGAGGAGCTGGCTTTAGGATCATGGTATGAAAGCCTCCAGATCTGGAGGTCAGTTTCTTTCCTTAAAGTATCCAGTTGAAAACCTTTGACTCAGAGATGGTGAAGGCAATCTCGTAGGTGTACAGATTTCTGCTAATGCCCAGTGTTCACTTGTCTATGTGACTAGACTGCTTCCCCCTTTTGTTCATTGTGTTCTTGACCTTTTGAGCAACAAGGCAAGTGACCTTGTTGGGAAAGAAGTGAAGTTGTACATTAAGATTGAGTGTGGAGGAAATAGAATGCACTGAGTGAGTCAGCCATCCTGGGATGGGGCAGAAGGGGGTGGTCATCAGCAGACCAATGTGAGGCAAGAGTTGATGCTTAGGACGGTTCTCGTCCCCTCGTGTTTCCTGACTTTCACTTGGGAGTTCACGCTCCTGGGGCCGCAGCCACCGTCTGTCTGTTTTGCAGTGTTTAGCCCTCCAGGCCCAAGTTGCAGCCCTGACAGAGCAAAATGAACAGCACATCAAGGAACTGGAGAAGGACAAGTCCCAGATGTCTGAGCTTGAAGCTGCTGCTATAGACCCCTCAGAGAAGGTGAGCTGATGTTTGAGGAAAATGCAAACCATATCATATCAAGGGGTTGAAAGCACATATCAAGCATTCGGAAAGAATGTGGGCAATTTGTTGTGTTAGTAGCTTTTTTCTAACTTTAGTGATGCTCCACTTGTCTAACTTAAGTCAAAATTAACTTTTGGAACCTAGTTACTCTGGTGGCAAACCCAAAAGGGCCCTGCCCTGGGGTTTCAACAATATGGGAAGTGCTTTTGAATTCCAGGAGGGAAATGAGGGGTGGGGAGTGTGCCAGTATCCCCTAGCCACTAATCCTCATTGCTCCTGGCAGCTGTCAGCGGTAGGTACAGCGAAAGGGAGGCATTAGTAAATGGTCTAGAAGAAGTCTTCAGCACACACACCCCAGCTTGCTTGCCCATGATAGGGAGCTCTCGCAGTTAGCCCTTCTGTCACAAATAGCAGCTCATTATTTAATATTGTCCTCTCCACAACGACAGGCATCAGTGCCTCAGTTCATGACTGGCTATGTCCCATCAGAGTTCTAAGAGGACTTCATTTTAGCTTTCCACAGCCCCCACTATAATTTAAATTCCTTAATCACTTGATTTGGTAGCATACTTTTTTTTTTTTTTAATTAGAGCAGTTGTAGGTTTATAGAAAAATCATGCACAAAATACAGAGTTCCCAAATCCTCTCCCGCCACACAGATTTTGCATTAATGTGGTATTTTTGTCACAATTGATGAAACAATATTATAATCATACTATTAACTGTACCCCATAGTTTACATGAAGGTTCAATGTTTGTGTTGTAGAGGTCTATGGTTTTTAAAATTTTTATGCCAGTAGCATATATACAACCTAAAATTTCCCCTTTTAACCACTTTCAAATATACAATTCAGTGGTACTAATTACAGTCACAATGTTGTGCTACATCACCACCACGTATTACTGAAACTTTTCCATCACCCTAAACAGAAACTCTGTACCAATTAAGTATTAACTCCCCATTCCAAATTCCCACCCTGGCCCCTGATAACCTGTATTCTAATTTCTGACTCTTTGAATTTGCTTATTCTAACTATTTCATATCAGTGAGATCATACAATATTTGTCCTTCTGTGTCTGAAAAGTATGTTTGAGTCCCTAGCAGCATTTTGATTTTGTTTTTCTTCCCTCACATCTTCATGCAGATCAAGAAGATCATGAACCAGGTATTCCAGTCCTTGCGGGGAGAGTTTGAGCTGGAGAAATCCTACGATGGCATGACTGTTCTGGGGACCAGCATGAATACCATCAAGGTACAGCCTCCTGTTGATTGTTTCATGGAAATGAGTATCTTGTTGCTTAAGTACTTCCTAAGGGATCATGAGTAAAAAGTTATTCAAGACTGTTCATGGGTAATTATGATGCCAGGAATGACTTATCTGGACAGATATGATCAGCCTCGTATGACAGGAAGAAACAAGGTCATTTGAACTAGACCATCAGTTGTGTTAATAAGGACTGAAGAACTAGGAGTGCCCACTGTTTTCCTGTCATTGCTCATCTCCTCTTCCCTGGCTTTTGAACAGATGGTGACTCTTCAGCTGTTAAACCAACAGGAACGAAAGAAGGGAGACAGCAGCAGTGAAGAAGAAGGAGGAGCAGAAGCGAGACCTCCCCAGGAGCAGTCAGTCACAGCCAATTCTGGGCTGTCTCCAGAACGCCTGGATCAGGAGCAGCAGGCGTCTTCCACTGTGCTGTTGGGGCAGGAAGTAGAGGAAGCTATCCCATTGCCTCCTCAGGCTCAGGATGATGCACAGAGAAGCAGAGGGGAGAGCTCAGAAGCAGAGGCACCCTCAGAGACAAAAGATAATTCCTTCCCACCTGACCTGGCTTGCAGCCCATCCCAGAGCATTCTGGGGCCCCCGACTTCAGTTCCACCAAAGCCCCTGAGCCCTGTAACCACAGACCCTGAATGCAAGGAGACGCTTGCTGCCAGCCCAATGGCAGTTAAGTCAGACAACCCCTTGGGAAAGGCCTGTGTCGAGGAAATGGCCTCGGATGGCCCAGTGCAAGAAAGCTCCACAAGACCATCCCTGACTTCAGACCCCAACAAGGGGGACCCACTGACCTTAGGGCCTGAAAGCCCAGGAGGAAAGCATCAGCCTCCATCACTTAATGAAGAGGAGGCTCTCACTAGCTCCTCAGGTTCCTCCAAAGAGCTGTTGAGCACAGAGGTGGATTCTACAGATCCAGGAGCAGCCCTCAGATCCAGCCACTGTTCTCAGCACTCCAGGTATGTTACCTGAGCAGTTTCAGGTCCAGGAGCATGTGGAGGTTATTTATTGTCCCTTGTTTTTCTAGGTTGACAACTCATTCCTCAGAGACTCACCCACTCTCTTCCTCATTCATTCACTCATTCATTCATGTATTTGTTCAGAAATACCTTCTATACACAAGGCTCTGTGTAAGGCACATGATAGAGTAGTAGGCCAGGCAGATTTGGTTCTTAATTTTGAGGCGCTCTCAGTCTAGTAGGGAACACAAATACATACTTATATATTATAAAATTATGACAAGTGCTTAAAAAATCTACAAAATTGTGCAGGGCAAAGTGTAAACTATAATGTAAACTGTAGCCCATGGTTAGTAGCATTGCTTCAATATGGGTTCATCAATTGTAACAAATATACCACACTAAAGAAGGATGTTGTTGATGTGGGAAAATGTGGGAGGGGGAGGGAGTGGGGCATGTGGGAATCCCTTTTTTTTTTTTTTCCACCGGGAGGTCCCAGGGATTGAACCCGGATCCCTCCATATGGGAGACGGACACCCAACCATTTGAGGCACATATTTTTAATGTAACATTTATATAATCTAAAGCTTTAAAAATAAAAATATTACATTGCAAAAATAAAAAAACAAGCTATAATATAAGAGAGGGAGTTATTCTATATTAGGTAGGGTAGTTAGGGAAAGATTCTACAAAGGTAATATTTAAACTGACCTGAAGGATGAAAAAGAGGCTGTCCATATCAAGAGTGGGAGGAAGAGGTTACAGGCAGAGAGAACAGCACATTTAAAGGCCCTGAGGTGGAGGGTGCATGACATAATCCAGGGACTGAAAGAAGAGTGGTGTTTAGGTGAGGTTGGAAAACTAAGCAGGGGCCAGGTCATGTGATATTTTACAGAAACTCGCCTGTAGAAGCTAGGACTTGATTTATGCAGAAGAGTAACATGGCCAGATTTATTATTTTTAAAAGATCCTTCTGGTTGTAGGTTATGGAGGGGGTCAGGAGGACTAGGTTGCCAGAGGAGAGTGTGGGAGGAGGCAGTGGCCGAGGAAGTAGAAGGAATTCTTGGACGATGACCATAGCTGTTGGCTTCTCATCCTGACCCAGCGACCCTGTCTGTGGCTGATGGGAACTGTGGCCTGGAGCAGGAACAACAGTGTTTTCTGTGATTTGATTTTCTTTTAGCTTCTCTGGGGATCAAGAGGATGACCTGTTTAAAGGAGCAACTTTGAAAGTTGTGAGGCCCAAAGCAGAGCCGGAGGAGGATGAAGACGAGGTGGTAAGGAAATCCCAGGCACTGCCAAGCCCTCACACCACCTGGGGTCCCCTGCCCACTGGCTCGGAGAAGAACCTCTCGTGGCAGAGAAGGGGAGCCTGCTGGTGGCCCAATCCCTGGACACTCTGTGCAGGGCCCTGTGGGAGCAGGCTTGGGGCCGGGAGGGGGCAGCCCTGTAAGCACAGCGGGGATGGTCCGATACCACTTTATTCTTGAAAAAGGATTGTAACCTTTGTGCACTCAGGAATTATTCCTACTTTAAGTGCGGAAAATTGGGCTATTTATTTCTATATCAGCATGCTAAAGCCTCAGTTTTCCCCAAATCTGCTAGGATATTATTTATATTTTAGAATTGGAAAGAACTTTGAAGATCTTCATGTCTGGTATCTTTATTCATAGAGAAAGAAACTGAGGCCTTGAAAAGATGATTTACCTAAAGCCATAGAGTGAGTTAATGGCAGGGTGAGGACCAAAACCCTGGGTTCCTGCTAAGGTCACCTGTTTCTGAGCATTTTTAGCTTACTCAGCCTGCTTTCCAACTAGCTATGTTTTTGTTTTTGTTGTTTTCTATCATCACAACGTCCCTGGGCAGAAAATGGGTTATGTCTAATAGTCTAGCCTCTCTGCAAAGCATGAAAGTGAAAGCCAGAAACGTAAGTTACTAATAGTTTAGATCAGAACCAAATGGTGCTGAGTTAAACCTTTCTGGCTGTCAGAAGAACTTCTTGACTGCTCTCATGAGAGTTTCACTGAATGGAAATGTGTGTGGAGAACACAGGTGAGCTTCAGGCTCAGTCCATCCCAGGGACTAATATTTATTAGGTTGAATAGGGCAAATTCTGTCCCCTCATATATCAGCCAGTGTGGATTTTACCATGATTTTTCCCCCAAGAATTAAATTTTCATCTGGGGATCTTGAATATGAATTCTGCATGGAAAAAAAGAAGAAAAAGAAACAATTGAGCATACCAAGTTTCTGCCTTAAATAGAGCTGGAATTTTTTTCACTAGGCATTGGTATTAATACTTATAATATTAAGTTATTAATAACTTCTGTTTCTTGGGCACTCTGAAAACTACTTCACAAACATTCTTATTTAGTCCTCTTATAATCCAATGAGGTAGACACTTTTATCCTATTTCGTAAATAAGAGGACTACGGCTCAGAAAGGTTAAATAATGTGCCCAAAGTTATATAGCTATGTGCACAGCCACAACTTTAGCCAAGACAGAACAGAAGCTATGGGCTGCACTTAAAAGTCCTAGATTGCCAGACTTTAGAGATCACTTAATTGATGCCTAGAGAAAGGTACAAGGTGTCAATCAGTTGGTGGCAGAGCTGGGATTAGCCCATGGCCCTCTGTACCACACCACGCTGTCTTCCTGTCAGCTGGGCCCTGTGAGGACTGTTCCCTGGCCAGCCATAGCTCACCAGAGCAAAAACTTCCTCAGTTGAGAATACTCAGTTTGTGCCTGTCTCCAGCATCAATCCCTGCTACCTCCATGGGGCCTACTCTCTGGCAATCCAGAGAGAAGCAGCTAGGAACTCAAGGCAGGAAAAGGGTGGGAGAGTCTTGTCCATGGCCCATTAGTCCCTTATGTCCCCTTCACTGGTTGGAGGGAGTGAGGGTAGGGCCAGTGAGACCAGGGGTATGGGAGGCTGTGGCCCTGTGTTGCCAGGTTTCCTCATCTCGTCTCCACTTGGAAATATCACCAGGCCTCTAAATTTGCCTCTTTCTGAAATGGTGGGGATACCTCTGGAGCCAGACAGGCCACCTCAGGCCACAGCAACAGTATTTTTTCAGATGTGATTGTATTTTTTTCAACCTCCCTTTACCTCCTGTATCCTCTCTCCTCCCTTAGAGCTCTTCTACTTCTCCATTTCCTTCTCCTACTTCTGTCTCTCCTTTTCCACCCTTCGTTCTCCATATGAAATTTGTAAGTTTCCTCCTGAGAGGAAAATGTGTCAAGTCAATACATGTGCTTCGCAAATAAATGACAAAATTAGCCAAACATTGGTCTTTTGTCTCTGTGTTGAAAGATTGCCTCTCTTCTCTGCACGCTTTTCGGCTTTATCTAGAAGCCTGGGTTTGCTGGCCTCAGGGTTAGTCCTTTCACTAAAACCCTAACCAACAACCTCCTTTCCAACCTGGAGCCGGGAACAGATGTTGGATCACTTCACCTTACAGAGGCAGGAAGTCCAGCTGGTGCAGGGACAAGTGGGGACTGACTACTCTTTCCTGTTTTGTCAGAGCATGAAGGGACGCCCGCCCCCAGCACCCCTTTTTGGAGATGACGATGATGATGATGACATTGACTGGCTGGGATGAAGACCCAGGAAACTGGTGCAAAGGTTTCTCTACTGTCCCTTCTCTAAGCATGGTTTTGCACAGCCACCCCTGGGTCTAGGTGAGCCACAGGGTGAGGTAAAGGTGAGCATTCTGAAGACAGTGGTGCAGACAGCCAGGTTAGGCAACTCCTGATCTGCCTGAACGAGTGAAGAGGAACTGCCTTCAGAACGCTGGTGTTTTCCACAGCTGACTGTGGTCCTGCCTCAGCATCCCAGTTGGAAAAGGGCTGGTAGGTTTGCTACTAGCCAGTCACCAACAGGAGTTCTGCCCTCTTCCAAGCTTTTTATTCTTTTCATTAACTCTCAGACTGATCCGGGGAGCCCCCCTCCATCTGACTGCAAAAGCTCAACTGTGTCTCTGCAACAAGATCTGTCACGTGGGGTAAGGCCTGCCTGGTAGAACTGAGGGCAGATGCCACCACCTAAATCCCAGTTCAGTTAACAAGCCTTGCCTGCAGTCCTGGGACCTATATCTTTTTCTCTGCCTTAAATCTGATATGTGTCAATGAATATTGGAAATTAACAAAACTCAAATAAATGTTTGCAATAAAACTTGACTCAAGCCCTTGGGTAGAAATCAAACTTGGTTCTAAGGGCTGTCTGTGCTGTTCTTTGGGAATCTAAGGGTAGAAGTTGTACTAGATCTGGGTCTATACAAAAGCATTGTGACATACTCCCTTTGGCACCTAATCTTGCAACTGCTGTCCCAGTTCATCCCAGCCACATAAACTGAAGGCATTGTGGCTATCTGAATAGTCCCCTTGCTCCTACAGGATTGGTCCTACACCCTAGGAAACCATGCAGAGGAGGAAGGAGGTTCCATCCTGGCACCAGAGGGATTCGCCACTATTTCGAGAGAAGCTTCCATTCCCTCTGAACTCGAGGAGCTAGAACTAAAGGCTTCTTTGTGGTCATTTTATTTATTCCAGGATCTCTCAAAAACCATGCAACCAGTCCTCAAAAAGTAGAATAATTTTAATAAGAATGTTCCCAGATTTAAAATATTTACAGGATCGGAATCTGCAATTCCACACAACCTAACCTGACACCATACTTGCCAGCCTTGTGCCCATATTCCTATTCATGGGGCTGCGAGGGAATAGGGACTACCACTTATTAAACTTCCCTTAGGCACTGTTGCCTAACACTTCACACAGGCTGTCTCATCTCTAGCAATCCTTGCAGAAGACACTCTTATCCCCATTTAATAGAGGAGAAAACTGAGGGTTACAGAGGTAAAGTGACTTGCCCAAGGTTACATAGTAAGCAGGAGAACAAGAATCCTAACTCTCACCATCGGTTTCCAGAGTCGGGGCTCTTGACCACAGCAGTTTCCCTTGCCTGACCATTAAAAATTGCTTGGGGGAGCGGATGTGGCTCAAGCGGTTGAGCTCCTGCCTCCCACATGGGAGGTCCCAGGTTTGGTTCCCGATGCCTCCTGAAGAAACAAAAATGAACAACAAGCAAAACAAACAGAAAAACCAACTTGGGGAAGCCGATGTGGCTCAGTGGTTGAGTGCCAGCTTCCTATATACGAGGTCCCAGGTTCATTCCTTGGCCCCTGGTACCAAAAGAAAAAAAATTGCTTGGGTGGGGGGTGTAACATGCAAAGAGCACAGGCCTTTGAGTCTCCCCAATCTGGATCCATATATCCCTGCCCCACTGGGCGCTGTGTGGCCTTGGCCGTTACTTACCCATTCAGCCTTGGGTTGGGGCCAGACTGCCTGGCTCTGGATCCTGGCTCTGCACTTACTAGCTGGGAGACTTTAACTTCTCTGTGCCTCAGTTCCCTCATCTTTAAGATGAGGACAGAAATAAGTTTCTACCCCCTTGTGAGGATTTAATGAGTTAATAATTGTAAAGTGCTTAGAGCACTGCCTGGCACACAATAAGCACTATATAGGTACTTGTTGAATTTTTAAAAATTTAAGTAGGGAAAATACCATCTTCTGTGACTTAGAGGACTCTGAAGGTCAAATGAGTGCAGTGGCTTGCCTATTGAGTCTAACCACAGAATCCCTCTCGAGTGCAGATAAAAAAGCCCTCTGTACTGTAACAGCTTCATATGTGTTATCAGGTGTAACAAAGAGACCTTATCAAGCTGAACAGGTTGCTGATCAGCCATAGAGATGCCCACCTCAGGGGTGCCCCAGGGGAGGGGCCTTAGCTGATCGGGAGTAGTCAGGACTTCTAGATGGATGCAAGAGGCTCCATCAGCAAGACTACATGGGACATTTGAAATCTACACCGGTTTTGATGCTGGGCAGCTTTCCAATTCCCTTGTAAGTCTGCATACATGGGGAGAAAGCACTGCTCAATCCTGAAGCCATCACATATTATACTTTGTGACAGTTAAGCCTTATTGTAAATTTAAGAAGTGGCTTTTAATTATATTTTTGCTTCAGCCACTCAGGGAGAGAAGGTGCTAACAGTCGTGCCAACACAGGTGTTTATAGTCTGTAGGACAGTTACTTTCTTCACAGTGGGCACCCAATTAATGTTTGTGACATGAACAGAAGAATGTTGACTCAGCTGGCATTCTGGGGTGGTGACCTGTGGGTACAGTGTTTCAGGGCTGGGTTTGCTTGAGCAGAGTCATTGTCTCTGGCGTACATAGCAGATGGACAGACCCAATCCTCAGACTCCTAGGGATAATCAACTACCAGCTCCATTCACCCCACTCTGCTCCTGCAGTTGTTGCAAAGGTTATGTGTGCTTGCTGTTGGACTGAGGAGAAACAAGAACAGTCACAGACTTTAAAAAAATATATAGATTTATTAAAGCATATTTTTTAAAATTCCCAAAGCTTAAGAACATCTTTTCATCTAGCCCACGAGGTACCTGAGCATAGATAATATAGTATACAGCAGTTTGACCCTAGACAAGTGGTTTTCTCTCCCTGGGTCTTTGTTTCCTTCTCTGCAAAGAGAAGAGGTTCAGATATCAGGAGAGTCCCATCTAATTCTAAATTGGTAACGGCTTTGGTTTGACTGTTTATTGCATCTTCAGTTAATGACACCCGTGGCTTAATCAGTATTTTAGTGAATGAATCATGTTTCCCCACCAGATCATTATGGATGAGCAGTAAGAAATAAACAGCATTATTAAATAGCAAATATTATCAAATGCAGTTCTCTGTTCTGCATAAAAGAACAATCAGGATAAGAAGGTGGCATTAAGGCTACAAAAAGCTTCCCAGACATCTAAGGCCATTCAATTATCTTGGGAGGAGCTCAGTCTATTCAGAGGATGTCTGGAGGCTTGACTTGTCTGTCTTTAACCTGCTGTTACTTATTCTCCCACCAAGAAAGAGAATCAGCAGAGCCCTCCATCATGAATAAAATATCATTTCATTAAAAAATTTGTCTGGTATTAATGTGCAAAACTGCCAACCAAGAGCTCAATGGGAAAAACAAAAAATCGTAGTTTGTCAACATGATCCATAGAAGAGACCATTTTCATGTGTTCCAAAGGCAGAAAGGTGAGAGAAAGGTCTCCGTCTCCCACAGATAGAAGAGGCCAAGAAGTCCTCTGGAAAATGCTCCTTTAGTTAAGGCACAAATCAGGAGAGCAGAGGATATCCAGGTTCCCTGCCCTTCATTACCCAGATCCCATCTCCCTGTCTTGAAGGTCTTTGGAAATTCTTATATTTTGAGTCACTGAGATAAGTTGTCATGGGCTCAGCAACCCGGCCTCAGGTTCTGTTCTCTCCTTCCTTCCTTTGGGTACAGCAGCCTTTTTTAGTCACAAGACCAGGACTGGGCCCTGTGCAGGATGGCTGAGGAGGGAGATAACTGCAATGGCTACTGAACTCCAGGAAGCAAGAGCTGGCTTTGGCTGAAAGCTTCTAGGAGCTGGGAACGAGGCGAGGAGCAACCATCAGAAGGAAAATAAGATGTGGGCTGGAAGTACAATGTCTGGGGAAGCGGGGGCCCCAGCTCCCTGCAGCCCTTGGTACCTCTACTCCTATCTGTTAAACCATGCTGAGAAGTGGGTAGGCTAGGTAGTAGCCCACAGCTGAGCCCAGGACCACGCCGAGGAAAATCCAGGTGTTGTAGGACATTACAGCCAGCATCATGAAGTAGCCGATGACCACCTGAGCGACATGGATTAGAGACTGGCCCAAGTGACACAAAAACCACCTAGAAGTACAGGAGAACACGTTAATAATGGTGACATGCTGGAGGCTGAGTGTTGATGTCAGGGAGTAGAAAAAGCAGCTGAGTTACAGGGCCAACTTATTTATAATTTGTATGCTTAAGCCAAGATAGATTTATTTTTAAAGTGACATATCAGAAACCATTGATAGAGAGGGAAGAAGGACTTGGATGAGGAGCCTAGGATAATCAAATCAGCACTGCATTTTAGCTCTGAGCTTCCCGGCATCCTAAGCAAAAAGAGAAGATGGGATAAGTAATGTGTCTTGTTTGATAAGGGAAAATATGGACTCATCACTAAGGCAGATTGTTTTCCCCCTGAATCTTCTATAGGAGGCAGCATGTCCTAATGGAAAGAGCATAGACTGGTGACAGAGAATTCCTGGCTCTGCCACTAACTGTGACTTAAGACAAATGTCTTAATCTCTTTGGACTGAAGTTTCCTCATCAGTAAAGTAAACAGGAATAAGAACACCTTCCTTGCAGGATGGTTGTGAAGATTTGAGATTGGTTAAGTTCATGTGTCAACTTGGCCAGGTGATGGTATCCAGTTACTTGGTCAAGCAAGCACTGCTTGATTGTTACTGTGAGGACATTTGGTGGATTTAAATCATCAGTAAGTTGACTGTATCTGGGGCTGATTACATCTATAATCAACTGAGGCGATTGCCTTCAACAATGAGAGACGTCTCATCCAATCAGTTGAAGACTTTAAAAAGGAGAAGTGTTGATTTCAGCAGTCAGAAGAGAGAATTTCCATCTCTACTTCAGCCAGTCAGCTTCTCCTGAGGAATTCATCGAAAACCTTCATCAGAGTTCCCAACTTGTGGCCTGCCCTACAGAATTTGGACTTGCCTATCCCCACAGTTGTGGGAGACAATTCTAATGAAAATCTCATGTAATGTTTTCCTAGAGAACCTAATGCATACCATGTAAGGTGGCTGGTAATGCAGAAGGCAGGCTTGGTAAGCACAATGAGGCAAAGAGATGGCAGAATAGGGGCCCTAAATAGTTGGCCTATCAGAGATGGAAGGGAAGAAAGGAGAGGAAAGGGTTTCCCTTCCCGGGTCTCCCACCCCAAGGTGGATACGTCGCTGCAGCAATTCTCCTTGGTTTAGAAACAGCTGCAGATCCCATCATGGGTTTGGAAGCCCTAGTGACCTAAGGAAGCCCAGTGCAATTTGGGGAGGTAGGTGGCTACCCCTGTTGCTAGACAGAGGCCTAGCACCAGAGTTGTGAAGATCACAGTTCCCTAATGCAATCCTTCTGAGCCTGGCTGTAGACAGCAGAGAGAGCTTTGAGTTCCAGGTCACCGTACCACCGTAAGCCCTCTGGCAAGTCCTGGTTCTTCTGTGGGCCTCCTGTGAAGTGGGGCTAATGTCCTCTGGGCCCGACCTCCCTCTCAGGGTAAATGTGAGTACCCAGTGCCCATCCCCACACCCAGTACCTGTTACCTGTGGTAAGTCTGGCTGACTGGGAGTGAATCTGAGCCTTCAGACACCTGGTCTGCCTCCTCAACAAGCTGCATGTTGGCGTGGGTGGGCAGGCTCACCAGGGCCTGGTGGAGCAGCTTGACTTTGCCAACCTTGATGCTTTCATACAACACGGCCAGGAGCAGGACCACCAGCACCGAGAGTGCCATGCCTGCCAAAGGAGGCCGAGTTGCAGAGGCCTGGCCAGGCAAGGACTGCTTCCCTTCCAGCAGCCTCCCTGGGACCTGGCACAGGTGGCTGAAGGGCTCCTCCACCCATACCCTCTGAATCCACTCCTGCCTCTCTCTTGCATCATCTTCCCCACCCTTGTTCAGCTCCAGACTTCTTCATTGTCTTTTTTCCCCTCCACACCTTTCTTGGTGGGACTGGCCTACTGGAGTGTGGCTTTGAGATCAGGAAGGGAAGCCACCTGGAAAAGCCAGGGGGCCAAGGATGAAGAAGAACCCATACCCCATCACCCCCACCCATCCCCAACAGGCTGCACAAATCTCTGTCATGGTATAGCAAGGTCCTATTCATATGTATGCATATAAGAAACATCTGGAAGGAAGGTGTGATGGCTAAGTTCACATGTCAACTTGGCTAGGTTATGGTGTCCAGTTGTTTGGTCAAGCAAGCACTGGCCTGTAGCCAGTTGACTGCATCTACGGCTGATTTCATCTACAATCAACTAAGGAGATTACCTTCAGCAATGAGAGAATTTGCCAGTCCCCATAGTCATGTGAGCCAATTTCTAAAATAAATCTCCCCATATTTACATACATATATGTATATCCTGTTGGTTCTGTTTCTCTGCTGAATCCTGACTAATATAGAAGAATATACAGCAAAAGAACAATAGATATCTTGGCAAGGTGGGTTTTTATTTTCTTTTTGCTTATCTAATTTTCTAAAGTTTCTACAGTGAATACCTATTACTTTTATAATAGGGGAAAAATCCAGTAAGTTACTTTATAGAAAGAATTAAGTGCTATCTAGAGCTGCTGTGTAATATTTAACTGCAAATTGCTACTTCTGTTTTACAAGTGAAGAAAGTAATAAATGGCCTGGCTATCGTATTTTTTTAAGGTCCCAGGAAGAAATCATTTTCAAAAGATGCAGGTCTTTAAAATATAAAATTGCAGGTAATTGCATGCACATGGTAAGAAATTCAAACACTGCAAAAGGGTATACAGTGAAAAATCATTTCCCACTTCTGTTTCTAGAACCCCTGTTTCCATCCCCAGAGCGATTTCTGTTAGCAATTTCCTGAAGTAGTCTTCCAAGGATACTCGGTGCACACATAAGCATTTCTTTATCTAACTGACAACACCCTATATATGCATACTCTTCTGCATCTGACTTCATCAGCCAACTGTACCCTAGTTCACACAGAGCAACCTTATTTTTTACCCGGACTAAATAATATCTGTGATAGATTATATTTTCCAAAGATGGCTACCGTAATATATCCCACCCCAAATGCTCTTAGAGTATTATGGCAACACTCCTGCCATCAAGTGGTGGGGTCTAAAGTCCCTCCCCTTTAATCTGGGCAGATCTTTGTGACTCCCTTAACCAATAAAGGTGGAAGTAATGCTATGTGACTTCCAAAGCTAGATCTTAAAAATGCCATGCCCTTCCACCCTGTTCTCTTGAGATACTCACTCTTGGAACCCATCCACCCATGCCATAGGAAAGGCCATGGTAGGTGTCCTAGCAAACAACCCCGGCTGAGGTTCCAGCTAACAACCATCATCAACCACCAGACCTGAGAAAGGAGGCCTTCTAGATGACTCTAGCTCCAGCCACTGTCTGAGTATACCTGCATGAGAAAACTCATGTGAGGACCACTTAGCTGTATCCAGTCAACTCACAGGACCTTGAGAGAGAATAATAAAATGACTATGGTTGTTTTAGCCACGGAGTTTTGGGTTGTTATTCAGTGATAGCTGGAATAGTATCCTATTGTAGGGATGACCATAATTTATTTGCTCATCACTTGCAATGATGGGCATTTGGACCGTTTCCAGTCTATTTTTAAGATGCAGTTGAAAAATAACACTGTCATGAGTTAGTGCCCACCTTTTCAAGCCACTCTCCCTTCTGGGCTTCTGGGCTGGTGCTGGACAATGAACTCTGGATGATGGAGATGCCAGGAGGCGACAGGAGGCCTTGATCTAGTTCTGGCTCTGATGCTTACTTGCTGTGGGACCCTGGATGAATCTCTTCCCTTCTCTGAGCTTCATTCCCTTCTCTGGGCATCAGTTCTTTCCCTTGTCATTGAGGGAAAGGCTGCCTTCCTAGCCTCTCTTTCTGGGCCATAGTAAGACCAGTGGATAAAGGAGTCCTCTGTAGTCTGAAGGACATGGTTGCAAACAGAATGATAAATGTAAAGCTCCTGCTCAATACTTAAGCAAGAGGAGTCAGGCTTATTTCAGTGCCCACAGAGCACAGCAACAAAGAGAACCCTGGATCTACACAGCCTGGAACTACAAGGTCAGGTTTGGACTCCCCATTCTTACCTGCAGGACTGTGGACACTCCAGAAATCAAACAGAAGCACCACCTCATCTGAGAAGATGAAATGCATCTGAAAGAGAAGGGAATCTGCATCACAGGGAGCTTAGGGTGTGGAATTCATGGCCCCTAGAGCTCTCCAGCAGCCTCATTTGGGGCCCAGCAAAATGGGGTCACTGGATTTAGGTATTGCAAAGACCATTAGAGGCCATCAGGCAGGCAGGGCAAGGACTTGTCCAAGGTCCCACAGCAGGCCAGTGCCCAAGCTCTAACTGACCTGGCCCTGCTGCAGGTGAAGTGAAGCTGAGGAAGTGCCCATCCTCACTTGGCCAGCTAGGCTCCGGTGTCGCAGTGACCTCAGGCCATGCAGGGACTTCCCCTTTGTGTCCTCCTATGATGAAGCACTAGACTGGGGAATGACTGCCTCTTCTTACCCCGGCCCCAGCCATTTTGCTCTAGCTCCAGGGCAGGCTTCCCAAAGGGGAGGCCATGGGGAGGCCATGTGATGGGGTCATGGAGTTTTCCTTGTCCTATGAGTCCAGGCAGCTCCACCTGTTTATAGCGGAGGAATCCCAGGGGCAGCTGCCTTCATTCTGTACCCCACATATGTTCACTTATTCTCTTAACGCTGCAGAGCCCCAATTCTGTGCCCAGCATTCTGGACAAAGGAATGCCATACAGGTGGATGCAAGGCTCATGCAGTGCCTGCCTGGAGGAAAGAATGGCCTTTTCAAGAGTGCCTGGTCCACCTGGTATTCAGGGCAGTCTCACAGACTCTTTACACACCATCTCATTTCAATCTCACAACAATCCTGTGTGACAGGGACGATGAGACCCATTTTATAGGAAGGAAAACGATGAGAAACTAGGCTTATGGAAGTTAAGTAATTTGTTGAAGGTCACAAAGCTAGTAAGCTGACAGGCTGGGGACCATATCTGGGTCTAGTTGGATGCCAGAGCCCTACACCCTGCAGCCTCCCAGTCTCCAGGAAAGGAGGATGAGACAGGACCAGGATGATGCTTTTAAATCCCACCAGGCTTGATGGCTGCATTTGGCAAAAGTAAGGCCCGATGGATCAGTAGGTTTGTTTACCTTCTCAGGGAAGGGAAAGCCCCCTCTATGATCACCAGGAAAGACCCCTCCAGCCAGCAGAAGCAGCTCTGCACACACTGTCAGTGCTCACCCAGCTAAGGAGAGCCTGGCTGTGTGGGGATCAGCTGGTGGAAGCCTTTGCCTTTTAAGATAATGGCCAAATCTTAGACTCCTAGAATGTCAGAACTAGAGGTGTCCTCAGAAATTTTTTAGTCCCTTGGATTAAAAAAAATTTTTTTTTAGTCAGGAAACAATTTGTTCAAATAAGTTTCCTTACAAACTCTGTTATATAAAACAAAATGCAGGGCTCTGGGTGAAGAGAGGAGGGGTCTGAGCACTGCTGAAACTCAGTTTGGAAAAACACTGATTTGGTCCAACTCTGGCCCCCTTTACATCCCCCTCTCATTTCCAGATGGGGACAATGAGTCCCAAGAGGGGCAGGGATTTGTTCAAAACCTCATGAGAAGAAACCTGTTCACTCTCAGCTTAAGCAACTTGTGTTCAAGGAGAGAAGATTGGGAGACTATGGGTTCTCATGAAGGCTGTGAGGCCATCAATCTTTTAGGAAAGGAAGTTCAGGCTGAGGCAGTCTACAGTGTGTGGGAAGATAGGCTGCCATTTTTGTTAGGAAGCTGCTCAGGGGTGTTCCATGGCCCCCTGGGAACCAGAGCCAGAGCCCCACACTTCTGTTTGCAGATGACAGCCTCAAACCGTGGGCCGCACATATTCTACCCTCACTTTCGAAATTCAGGACCACAGGAGATAGTTAACAATAGTCAGCTGAGTCTAGGATTTGGATCAAGACAGATCTGTTATCAGGGCCCTTCTCAGAGTCTCAGTTTCCTCCTATGGTTGCTGGGAGAAAACATTTGAGAAGCCATCCAAACAAGGTGAGCCCCAGTAAGTGCTCCATGAACCCAAGTCCCCCTCTTTCCCATACAGGCCATAGCTGGAGGGCCTTTAGAAAGCATTTCCCAAAGTGTCCATGGGAGAACCACAGGATGGTAAGGCTTTGGATACTGTGGTCAAGTATTTTACCAAACTGGCACTGGGTAAAATAGAGTTGAACAGTCCTCTTTGCTGCCAGACATCTGAACCTAGAAACCCTTTTTTTCTTGCTGAACATCCTGGGGAAGAGTATCCTGCAGAACATACTTTGGGAAGTGCTCATCTAAAGCAACCCCTTTTTTCATACTTGGGGGGGAAATAATACTAGCTAACACCTATTGGGCACTTTGTGCCAGGCACTATTCAAAAAATATTACATACCTTAACTCATTTAACTGTAAGAGGGAATTACTCTGCTTAGCCCCATCGTACAGATGAGAAACAGAGGCATGGAGAGTTTCTGTAACTTGCCAGGTTGCATGGCTGGGATGCTGTATCGACTGCCATGCCTACTGCACAGCCTTAGGGCAGCACATGAAGCCCAAATCAGTAGCTGGCTGGAGAAAGGCAAATGGCTTTCATTAAATAAACAAAGGAAATAAACAAGGACCAACATAGGGAGGACAGTTAAGGCCAGAGCCCAGGGGACTATAGCTGGAAAACAGGAAGTCAGAGAAGAAGGGGTGGGAGGGAAGGGCACTCGGATGGAACACAGGTGTGGCTGAGCAGCTGCTGGTACCCCTGAACCTCCAAAGGCAGAGTAATCTCCAGGTGAATCACTGGGTGTAATGGCAGCACCCTGGTCTGGGAGACCTGGGTCCTCATCCTGGCTTTTGCCCGTCGCCATGGGCCAGTCAGGAGCCCCATACTGGCAAGTGGTATAGTGAAGGGGACTGCAGCCTCTCCTTAGAATCTCCAAGGCCCTCATTAAAAATGCAGATTCCTGGGCCGCTTCAGACCTCTAAATCAGAACCCAAGGGTGGAGCCACAAGAGGGAGGGCAGATACAAGATTTTTAGTTTTTAAAAAAAGTTTTATTCTAGTCACATAGACAACTTAAAATTTCCCCTATTAACCACATTCAAACAATATTCAGTGGTATTAATTCAAATAATATTCAGTAGTATTAATTACATTCACAATGTTGTGCTACCATCATCACCTTCCATTACCAAAACTTTTCCATCACCCCAAACAGAAATTCTGTACCAATTAAGCACTAACTCCCCATTCCGTATTCCAATCCTGGCCCCTGGTGACCTGGATTCTAGTTTCTGACTCAATGAATTTGCTTATTCTAATTATTTCATATCAGTGATTTCATACAATATTTTTCCTTTTGTGTCTGGCTTATTTCACTCAACATGATGTCTTCAAGGTTCATCCATGTTCATACACACATCCATGCATGTATCAGAATGTCATTCCTTTTTATGGCTGAATAACATTCCACTGTATGCATATACCACATTTTATTTATCCATTCATCGGTTGATGGACACTTGGGTTGCTTCAAATTTTTGGGAATTGTGAATAATGACGCTGTGAACATCGGTGTGCAAATATCTATTGAAATCCCTGCTTTCAATTCTTTTGGGTATATTCCTTGAAGTGGGATTGCCAGGACATATGGTAGTTCTGTACTTAGCTTTCTGAAGAACCACCAAATTGTCTTCCACAGCAGCTGCAGCATTTTACATTCCCACCAACAATGAACGAGGGTTCCTATTTCTCCACATCTCTCCAATACTTATTTTCCATTTTTTGAATAGTAGCCATTCTAGTGGCTATAAAATTGTATCTCACTGGTTTTTTTTTTTGGGAGGGGGGCTCTAGTCTAGATTTGTATTATTTTATTGCATATGACGAGAGGGTAGGATATCCTATTCCCATCCTACAAATTTCCAAGCAAATTCCACTTAAAATTTTTCCCCTAATTTTCCCTCTAGCCAAACTCTAAAAAACAGCCACTTGGGAATAAACCAGCAGAGCCCTGCATCACCCCAATAAAGATGTAGGCTTTCATGCACCAAATAAATCTACAGAAAGAGCTAGCTTCAGTGCTCCTCTTTTAAAGAATTTATTTTACACTTTTTATACCCTACAGCATGGCATTTTTATACACTGATAAATAACTCCCTAATAAGATAAAGCAAAGACAAAATTGTTTATCTTATTAGAAACAAGATACACCATCACTTTATATTCTTCAAACATTATTGCACTTTAACTTTCATAATTTGACAATATATTCATGAAACAATCTGCAGACAACTACTGTTTTAACAAAGAACACTTTTAAGTAGACATGTCTGTCCTAAATTGTTTATTAGGTATGGATTTTACAAACATTTCTTACATATTAGCAGTAACAGTGGAGCTGGAGAGTATTACGCCTTCTCCAAGCTGCACGGCAAGAACCACCAATAGTGTGGTAGAACTTGTGGCCCCTTCCAAGGCCACGGCTCTTGCGGCCCACAGATATCAGCCCACGCATCTCCCTGTGCTTGTGGACGGCTTGGTGAGTCATTGGGTGTCAGGATTTCTTCTGATAGCTTTATGGAATCGATCAATGAGGATAACCTCAAGGAATTTGTATGTGGAATCTTCACCAACCCAGTAAGAATTCAGGGCTCTCAGCGCCCCACGGTGCTGTCCAGCTCGCTCCTCAGCAACAGACTGAAGGCTTCGAGCAAACTTCAGCTAGTTAACTCATGATGGTCAGGATTGCCATAGGTTACACCCTTAGGAACCAGGCGTTTGCAGCCACCACGGCGCACTCGAGTCCTGTAGATGACATAACCTTGCTTGGCCTTGTATCCCAGTCTGCACGCTTTAATCCAGCTGGTGGGGTGGGGGGCCCTGTGGAGCTCAGAGAGCTGGCGGAACTGCCAGCAGCAGACCCTCAAAAGAAAGCGCATCAAACTGGACTGCTTCTTCCTCCATAGCTCCTGGATGTACTTGTAGGCACCCATCTTGGCTTACCCTGACGGCTGTGCCAGACACAAAGGGTCATTGGGGTTTTGACTTGTATTTCCTTAATGGCAAATGATGTTGAGCATCTTTTCATGTGCTTTTTGGCCAATTGTGTATCTTCTTTGGAGGAATGTCTACGCAAGTCATTTGCCCATTTTAAAATTGTGTTGTCTTTTTGTTGTTGAGTTGTAGCGTTTCTTTATATATTCTGGATATTAAATCCTTATCAGATGTGTGGTTTCCAAATAC
Source organism: Cabassous unicinctus (assembly GCA_029593785.1). Taxonomy (NCBI): domain Eukaryota; kingdom Metazoa; phylum Chordata; class Mammalia; order Cingulata; family Chlamyphoridae; genus Cabassous; species Cabassous unicinctus. The sequence goes on from JAQZBX010005492.1 coordinate 21,583, forward strand.
TTCTTCCCATTCTGTAAGTTGTCTTTTTACTTTCATGATGAAGTCTTCTGATGCACAAAGGGTTTTAATTTTAATGAAGTCCCAGTTGTTATTTTTCTCCCTTTGGTTGCTCATGCTTTGGCATAAAATCTAAGAAATGTTGTCTAACACAACTGAAGATGCTTTCCTATGTTTTCTTCCAGGAGTTATATAATGTTGGTTCTTATATTTAGGTCTTTGATCCATTTTGAGTTAATTTTTGTATACGGTGTGAGGTAGGGACCCACCTTCATTCTTTTGCATCTGCATATCTAGTTTTCAGACACAAGATTTTTTTTTTTTTAATTTTATTGAAGTATATCATTCATACGTGAACATACATAAATAAGTGTATAGTGAAAGTTGTGAGAAAATATGAAAGAATATCATCAAAATATTACTACAGTACTAACTGTAGTCCATACCTTACATATGCTGTATTGTCCCCCAACCCTCCCTATTATTTTTTATTTATTTACTTTTATCTATTCCCCCCCCACCCCCCATTTTTGCTGTTTCTATGTCCATTCACTGGGCAACTCTCTGTGTCTGTTTCCTGCCCTCTCTTCTCATCGTTCTCCTCCTGTCTTCACCGGGATTCAATCCTTGGAACCTCTGATGTGGAAGAGAGGTGTCCCACTGCCTGCGCTTGGTTTTTTGGTGCATCTTGTCTTGGCTCTTCCCCATGTCCCTCTCCCGTTATGTCATTTTGCTGCGTGGCTCGGCGGGGCCTGGCAGCACACCCGCGCACGGGGAGACACAAGATTTTAATAAGCCCCCTTTAGGCCATCCTGATCGTGGTTACTACAGTTTGTTATAGTTGCACAGAGGCTGCAAAGCCTAGTGGTTAGGAGTAGCCCCCCAGCTCTTCCAGGAACC